>RJWT010033379.1:0-13900 GCA_004365215.1 Cuniculus paca
AAGTTAAAAGTGTGGTTTTTAATTTTCAGTGTAAGAATGAATTTCTAATTGCCCTTTGCTATTTACCTATCTCCCTTACTGTTTTGATTTGTTTGCATTGTGATTAGAAAGTATATTCAATGCTATTGACTCATTGGTATGTAATGAGATGTGCTGTTTTCTCATATATGATACACTTTTAAAAATATTGCATATGTGCTCAAAAAGAACACGTTCTTTTGTATATTTATTATTAATAATCAATTCAATAAATTTTATCTTGTGTGCATATTAATCATCAAGATAATTCTTTAGACTTGTAATTTTCTTTTCATTGTTCTCTTAATTTTTATTTTATATGTTTTATTTTTTATTTTTATTGGTACATCTTTGTACTATATAATGATTACATTCATCATGGAGAGTTGGTACCTGTACATAACACATCTTAATTCTTTTTACTTCCCCTAATTTTAGCCTACTTATTATATTATACAAATTCAAAATGGACATACCTCCTTGAGAAATTATTCTTTTACACATTCATATGAAAAGCTTGTTTTTTTGACCTAATATTGTAACACTTTTTGCCCTAAGGCCTATACAATTGTACCTCAGTTCATGAATTTAATTCATTCCACCATTCTGAAGAAGATGCCCATGGTTGCATTTGTCAACCAATGTGAAATTCATGGACAGAAACAGAATTTTGCAAAACACTTCTCTTCATGTTTGTGAACCGAGGCAATACTGTTTTTCCTAATTTCTCTTTTTTCTATGTTTTAACTTCAACCCTTTTTGTGACCATGTGTTTTCAGTTGAATCTTTTCTTAAAAGGCAACTTTACACTATTTACATTTATTATTATTAAGTATCTATTTGGATTTATTTCTGTTTTATTGGTTTATATTTATCATGCTTTTTCTTCCTATTGTTTTCTCTTTTTTATTATCTTCTGTTATATTGATCAAGTTTACTTTATTCTTTCCTTTTTTGGTCTTCAGTTTTTTAGGAATTTATGTTAATGTTCATGTTAGCTACATTTACATTTTTATAATTTAACAGTATCTAAACTCTTACATTCAGGGATCTTGAACCTCTTTAACTGGTCATCTTTTTCTGAACTATTGATTATTGGTCATATTTTTGTTTCTTCCTGTTTTTCCTCCCCCTATCTATCATCATAGTTTACACGAGCAATGTTTGTGTATCCATTTGTTAACCAGCTTCTTTACTCACCATTTCTTCATTGAATTCAGCCTTAATTCTGGATTCAATTTTTCTTTTTAAAAAATACAGATATTGTATTCTCAGCTAGAGCTTATAAGTATCTGAAAGTACTTTTGTAACTTGACTGTGCATCATTTGATATACTGTTCTACCTGAATATAGATTATTGGGATAATAGTTTTATTTTCTTAAGTCTTTGAAGATAACTATGTTCTCTGGTGTCTTTGCATCTAATGAGAAACCTGATATCAGTTCAGTCATAATTTCTTTCTAAGTAATGTCTTTTCTCCATATTGTTTTAATGATTTTTCTACTTTGGTGTTCTGTCATTTTACTATGATGGTTCTATATTCAGGTTTACTTTGATTCTAAATGGGATTCATTATGATTTCAAATGTGAGGGATCATGACTTTTGTCCACTATAAAAATGTTTTTGATAATGATTTCTTTACATACTGTATCACCCACACACTCACAACCCTTCTGTTTTCTCTTCCAAAACTATTAGACATATTTTGAATCTTATTCTATTTTCTATATTTTTTAATATTTCTTATTTTTCATCATATTTCACTCTCTGTTACATCATTTCTTCTTTTTTTTTTTTCTTCAGCCCTGGGGATGGAACTCATAACCTCGTGCTTGCCAGGCAGGCACTTAGGCCACTGAACTAGTTCCCTGGCCCTTGTCTTTTTGAGACGGGGTCTCACTGTGCTGTTGAGGCTGGGCTTGAGCTTACTCTGTAGCCCAGGCTGGTCTTGAACTCACAACGATCCTCCTGTCTCAGCCTCCTGAGTGCTGGGATTACAGGCATCATGAGCCACCACACCCGGCTACATTATAGGTTATTTCTTAGCTATATTTCAATTCATTAACTCTTTATTTATGTCTAATCCATTCAATCTTATTTCATTAGTCTTTAATTCCAATTTTTCATACCTAAAATTTGTACTTAATTCTTTATCAAGCTATCTTTCTTTTATTATTGACTTACAGTTTAAATTTATTTTTTAATTTATAATTATTTAAACATTCTTAATTTATCATCCTTATCAAATTCTTCTAATATCAAAGATCAGAGTATTAATTATTTTTTATTGAGATAGTCTCTCTCCAGGTATACTTTTTCATTTGTTCCTACTAGGCATCTAAGGAGTATAGTATATAAGAACAAATTGTATACAATTCTTAGCTTGCAGTTTCCTCATGTAGTATTTACTTCCTACTTGAATTGAACCTCTAATTGAAGCACAATCCAAGACTAAAATACTTTGTCTTTTTTTCCAACTAAAGTCTACATGCAAGCTATTAATGTCAGAGGAAAGATTGTTCTTTTTCTAGTCCATCCTTTATGACCATAACTTTATATTAAAGTCTTGGTTTAAACCACTGGGCTCATACAGGACCAAGAGATCTTCTCATGTTTCCATTTTGTAATAAAATATTACAGAAACTGACTGTTCTACCCCTGTTCTGAGTCCAATCAGTTACATTATGAGCTCTCAAATTGTGTTCAACTCTTTACTTCATTTCTTAAAGCTGAAGAATTATGGTTTGTTATTCCAAACTCAGTTTCTTCATTTAAAGGATGTTCTTCTGTATTTATTCAAATCATATAGGTGCAATCAGAAGAGATGCTAGTAACAGGAAATTTCTTAAATTACACAGTTGGATGTACACATTTCTAGGACCACAGAGTTCTTTGAATTGCTTTCCATTGTCCTCGACCTGTGATTGTATTTCATGTGACATGTATTTCCTGTGAGAGAAATAACAAACAGGGAATCATTAGTCATACTTAATCCCAATCTTATCTCCACATTGCCACATGTTATTTGAAAAATTCTATCCTCTCTTTGAGTCCTATTATATTTTCCATTCATAAAATAATAGATATAAATAATAGGTAATCATAATAAAATTTGTTGAGAACTCACAGTGTGCCTGGTCAATACTATAGTCACCATATTCAGTACATTATCTAATGTGATTCACATACAAATATTTTAAGAAATGTATCATTTTCTATTTCTTTTAGCTCAGTTTCAAATACAGAGGGTTAAAGTAATTTAGTCAAGATTTCAAAGCTGTTACTGGCAAATCCACAATGTCAACCCAAGTCTGCTTGATTCTAAAGCCTGCCTCAACCCCTTTGTTACTAACTTCCCTTTACTTTTTACAAGAGAATAATGAAGATTCCTGTCATCTTTAACCTTCTCTGAGTCTCTATTAGTCTTCAATTTCATATATAGGTGTAACTTTCATTTTTCACCCAGTCTTGTTCAGGGTCTCAATGTTCTCATCTTGATAAATCTAATTCACTCTTGTTCTCCTCAACCCAGGTCACTGCCATGTGTAATTATTGGCTAGATAAGGGTTTTTTTGTGAGTGTTCTAATGTGGAATTCTTGAGGTATGACTTTTGTAAGGCTGGAAATCTCCCCACATATATCCATATCATAAGATGACCAGGCTTGATACACACTGCTCACTGCCAAGAGCACCTAACAAAAGGATTTGTTACTGTTTTTCCATATGAATTTCCAGTGAATAAAATCATAGACACATTTGATTTTCTCAGAATGAGAATAACTTTCTCTGTATTTCTCTGTATTAGAACCTAGTGTTCATTACAGAGCAGACTCAACAGAGTACTTTTTTTAGTCCTTCCATTGCTATAATCCATGCATTTTTAAATGGTTATTGAGCATTCATTTGTTTACTAATTATTGAACACCAAATATGTTGCTAAGCAGTGAGGATAAAGAAGATGCAACAGCAGAGTGCCAAACCTTTTGGAACTTATAAACTGGGGGAGGGATGAAAAGCAGCCACTGAGATTGAGCTTCTTGGCAAGAAGGGAATAATCAGGGGGTAACAGAGTAGGACATTTAGAATGGGAGTGGGGCACCCAGGAAAGCTTCTGTCTCTATGATGACTTTGAGACAATGGCCCAGGATTCTCTCTTAGACAACTGGGTGAAGGAGAACACCACCTGATCATGGATAAAAGTATCTACTATAGGAGAGGCCTTAAATTAAAAGCAAGTCCTTACAGTTTTGACTTGCAGTTATGACATGGCCCCTGGTTTGGGGGTGTATGTGTGTAAAACAGTAACAGCTAGTATTTTTGAGCACCTGCTCTCTGCGAGGCACTGGTCTAAGAAGCACATATGTATATCAGCACTTAGGCTGATCACAACCAGTTGAGGCAAATAATATTATTCTTCACAGTTCACCAGTGGAAAGGGAGACACAGATATCTTAGTGACTAAAATCACTCACTCAACAAGTACAGATTTTGGATTTAGACCCTGTCTCGTTGTGCAGAATCCATGTTCCTATGCACTTGGTCGCATCTCATTCTTACCACGAGTCTTCTAATCTGTTTTAAGGAGCATGCCAAAGCCAATCATATCAGCAAATGTGAGAAGGGGAATAACAACAACGATCGCTAGCACTTAGTAGTCAGAATACAAGAATGAGCAGAAGGCCAAGGGATTCAGACTTGTAAGATTTCATTGAGCAAATGGCATTTAAGGAATAAAAAAAAAATAGTGGGAATCTACAGAGATCCAAGCTCTTACTGAACAGTAAATGTTTTTGAGGTGATGTCGCATTCACCATTATAACTCTAGGCCCTCACCTTGGCAAATGGAGGTATATAACAAAAGCTTTATGCAGCCAACTGCAGTGAAAGGAACTACAAAGAAGCACGCTGCACAGGACACCTAAACAGCTCTCCTCTTGCCTCCCCCTTCGCCTAGTAATTTCATTTCTGCACCCTCCTTTACCAAATAAAACAAAGGTAGTGATTTGTATTTAGAGAAAAAAACAAAACAAAACAAAACAAACAAACAAAAAGAAACTGTGCCAGGTATTCTTTAAAGCTGTATTTTTCAGGAATGGTGTTTGATCTAAAAACAAGGCCTTTTTGCATTTTGGGGTGAATTTGCATCTAAAAATTTTTAATGGGTTTACATATATGTTAACACTGCTTATTATTTTCATCATCAACCAAATTTTAGAATGCTGTTTTTAAAAGCAGAAGGCATACACACATGCACAACATCCATCCCTTTTATTCTCACTGCATTTGAATTTGAATTAGGCTTTTCAGGAATTTCTACTCTAAAGATTTCACATTATTTCGCCTGCATAGGTGGTCAATTACAGTTCTGCCAAAATCGAAATAGAAACTTTAGAAGGATTACAAGATATCAGTGTTTTCCCAGCTGACCATGCGCACTCTCTCTCCAGGAACCCTGGGAACCCCCCCTTGTGAAATTAACATGTCCCGTCACACTGCGGCAGACCATAGTTGGCATTATCTACTCTCTAGGGTTCCCTTTACTTAATCAAAGCAATCCTCCTCTCTTGCCCCCAGCTGCCCACTACTTAAGAGAAGCCTATTGATTTTGCCCCTGAAATGACACAATCTTATTTTCAGGACATGGGGATGTCTCTGCAAGTGATGAGCAAGGAGATTTGGGACAAAGTAGAATGAAATGAGTATTGAATTATTTTGTTCAATCAAAAAGAAAACAACACCATAGGTTGAATACATGTCAGTGGTATGCTAGATGATATTCATAGAAGATGAAGCTCCTTTATTCTCTTTTATTCTTTAGTAATGAAGGTTTAGTAATGAAGACAGGTGTGGAAACAAATATTTTATTAACACGATGGATGTGTAATGATAAGGAAGAGGGTAATGTGGTGTGGGAGGATACAAAGTTGATATGAGTGGTACAGGCTCTCAGAAACAGGTGATGCCTAGATTGAGTAGATGGAAGAACAAGCAGAAGTTAGCCAGGTGAACACCTTTTCAAGTGTGAGTTTTGAAGACCCAATCATGTCACAGGGCTAGGAAACAGCTAGATACAACAGGCAGCAAGACATATGTCGGGGGCTGCTCAAGGTGGATTGTAAGATATGTGTGAGGACAGAAGATGAGTCTGTAGATAAGGCCTAACGATGAAGCCTCTGGAAACATGCTAAGGAGTTTGAATCCTGTGTTGGGGCCCTAAGGAGCCATTAAAAAAAGTTAAACAGGAGAGTGCCCACATCAGATTATTGCATTTAAAGTTACTCATGTTCTTCACATAGGCCCCAAGTGTGCCGAATCCGCGTCAGGCTCAGGAAGGCTTCCCGCAGTCCCCATCAGAGCACTGTGGTTACCCAAGAGCCTCATCTACAAGGTTTCAGTAGAAATCAGAAAGAAAAATAAGGAAAGGGACTTTAAATCTTTTAAAACTTTTCCTTTAGAGCATTTCTAAGCTATTTCTCATAATTGTTTTCTTATCCTCATCAATATCTTATCAGAGTAATATAGAGATAAGTTGGAAAAATTCAGGTCTAAAGATGTAATTTTTTTTCCTGAGTTATAGTATTTATCTCATCTGTCTATTTATTGGGCCAAACATAGTAACCTCATAACAATGGCAAATCCAAAATACTTTTCTCATAATTTTATCACCACAGCATCTGTAATGCCCTTCACAGGCATCTAATGGAAATCATCATGACTTATTTGAAAACTTATCATGATATTTATCTCTTCATATTCTCAAATGATCTTCCCACACCAAAGATTTAGTTCTATGATTAATACTTCTCTTATTAAAATTCTGTTTATTTTCCATATGGTGATTCTTTTTTTAACTCTTCTCTCATTGGCCCATTGTAATAACTGGCCATGTTTGCTTAGCAAGAGAGCAAATGTTCATTTGCATAGTTTTGTTCCCTGCTACAAGTTAGAAGGTGGCATTGGCCTTTTGTAAGCTGCTTGGCTCCTTTGTCCAAATGAATATATATTAGAAAGTACAAGACAGTGTTTGGAAAGTGCAAACCTCAGTTCTTAATCTTGCACTCAGTGATATCCCAAGCTAGATTTCCAAAACTATGATCAAAGTGAATGGAGCCCAAGGGTAGGACATAAGTCATGGACTCTTCCTGTAAGTCATGATTACATTTTTCCCTACAGAAAAAAATCTTTTTAAAAGTGACTGTAACCCACATTTTATATGGATGTATCCTGGGTCTTGGGAGAAAAGGGAAGCAACTTCCCCCAAACCCTTCTGAAAACTGGCTTCACTCTATTTTAAAAAACAAAAAACAAACAAAAAGTAGGAAATTTCTTTATGCATCTTCAAACATTACCATGATGGACAGGTAAGGCAAAACTATTAACTTTGGAAGTCTGAGTTTTCCATATTTCATTCAGGTAATAAAAGCATACTGCCTTGATATGTACACATATATGAAACATACATTATTTATAATCTCAGATGGTAGCAATACTTTCTTCAGCAAATCGTTTTATTGCTACTGCACATAGTACGAACTTGGAATTTGTATAATTCAAAGTGATTGAATCCCGAAGCAACCTTGTACAAAAAGTTCTTGTATCCACAGTAAAATTTTTTTCACTGGGTAATTGACCATCTTTTCACACTGGTCAGGTATGTAGGTTCATTATGTGAATCACCCACTTGCTCGATCCCACATCCAGTTGTGCACTATGCCCACCAACAAGCCATAATCAAATAGAGACAGGCTGCAGTCACTTGTCAGCATTCTACATCTTCCCTTGGATACCTAGTAGTCATCTCAAACCTAAATTAAGTCTTACTAGCATCCGCAACTACTCCTGCAGCTGTACACCCTCGGTCTTCCCCATCACCATAAATGGTGCTTTGTTGCCCAATCTGGAAACCTTCCTTCAGGCCAATCTTGACTCCTGTCACACCCTCCAACCATCAGCCAGTTTTGTCAATTATACCTTCAAAAGAACTTTGACACAACCCTGTTTTCTTTATCCCCATGGTCATTGCTTTATCATTTTTTGATGCCTGCCTATTTTATTGGACTTGAACTAAAATCAAAAGGACCCCTCAAGGCTCTGTGTAAATCTCATCTGTCACTTTCTCTGCTCATCTCGTAACTCTAAACATGTTAAAGTTTTTCACATAGCAGATTCTTAATTCAGTCTTTCTCCTCCTCTTGAAATGTTTGTCCACTGATTTTGACTCTACCTCATCATTCAAGTCACACTACCCCTACAGTGAGGACTTCATTGTCCATGTATCCTCCATCCACTTATCCCATTATTTGTTTCTTTACCTCACGGCACTCATGTTAGTTTCAAACTCCTTATTTTTTATCTTGTAAATTTTCTATTTACCCTGATAAACTATAGTAGCTTCTACACCATAGCATAAGGATGATATCTGTCTTGCTTGATAAAGTATGTCTCACACTGTGTGTTGTGGCTAGAAAATAGCATAACTCAGGTAAAATTTAATTCAGTGAAAGAAATACTTTAACAGCTGAAATTACAAACAGGAGTAAGACATTGTTCCAACTCTCACAGAACTCACATTCACTCACAGGAAACAAATAAGGGCTCTATGAGAGCTAAGTACAGGGCAAAATAATGGTGGCAATGAATTCTATGAATAATATAAATATATTGAAAATGGAGACAGACAAACTAGGACTGAATATTTGGTTACTAGCAAACAGTTTCACCATTAATTGGCTCTCAGGGTTTGAGCAAATCACTTAATGTCCCTGAATCATCACTTATTCACATGTAAAATGGAAGAATATTTACAACTTCAAATGATATTTTGAGAACTAAATGAAATGCATTCTGTAAGATTTTATCAGCCTAAGTAGTAGCTAGTAAGTAACCACATTAAGTAGCTTTCCTCCACCTCTAAAAAGAACTATTTCTAAATAGTGTAAACTCAAAACTAAAAATGCTCTCTGTACACTATTGAACTTATGATTTTTATTCTCAAACCTATATTATCTTTTTGCTGCATAGAAATTGGTATAAAAATTGAGCTCAGCATTCCCCCCTCTGAGAGCCTCCTCTAATAAATTCAAGGCAATTCATCTGTCTCTTTTTGAGTCCTTTGTGCTTCATAACTTGGAACTTTTTGATGTTTTCAGGTGTCCAAAGGACAATGATTGCTGTCTGATGTCCAATTGTGTCCCCAAATGAAAAACTAACTGAAGTAATCTAACTGACCAAGAAATTGACATGGTTTAGCATGTGAGCCTCACAAATATCAGAACATCCAAAAAAAAAAAAAAACCTGAAAACTTACAGATCTTCCAAGTTTCTAGAATGGTTAAAACAGACTAAAAAACATATTCTATACAGACAAATGAATGGCCATTCCTCTCCCTGGAGTTATGAGCACAGGCTGCAAAAAAATCCAAAAGTGTTACACCAGTTGACTTTCTTCCACCTGTAATCACAAAGTCAGTGAAGGAGGTTCCCCTCCACTTCTACAGAATCCACAAAGATAACTCCAGCCTCCACCGCCAGCAGGGGTGAGTTTCTGTCCTCACTGCCTTATAAACTGCAATATGTCAACCGCTCTTAGCCTCCATGTTCTCATATAAAATGAAGATGATGATAATGCTGTCTATCCCATGGAGTGATATTAAAACAACTGAGCATGAATGAAAGAGTTGCCACTGCATGCGTCATATAATAAGCATTGTTTCTTGGGTAGAATTATCTTACCCTTCCCTTGAAATTGCCTGCTTAGGGAAAGATCCATTGAAAGAGATAGGTAAATACATAAGTGAATAAATTTATGCATTAAGATGCTTGATAGAGCTGTCAGGAAAGGCTTCATGGAAGATTATGCTTGAACAGGATTCCTAAAATTGAACAGGACTTCTCTCTGTGTGTCACAGACTTTCCAAGAAAAAGGGAGAGGCACCCCAGATTTATAACTTTCTTGTTTCTAGGCACTTTTACTTCCATAGGTCTTGTCCTTTGTTTTAAAAAAGATAAATGTAACCCAATCTGAATTTTATTCATTTTTTTCTTCTTATTTTAGAATTTTCCTACAAATTAAATCATTTTTAGTATCTTCTAGAAGTATGATGCACCCTAGACACTATAATAATACTATTTGCTTTTTGTATGTTTGTTTGTTGTTACTGGGAATTAAACTCATGACCTCATGCTTGCCAGGCAGGTGCTTTGCCTCTGTGCTATATCCCCAGCCCTATAATGATTGTATTTAATGGATAAGTCAAAGTTGGCGATGGGTAAAGGCCAGAGACAAAAGAGGAGATGCAATTTTAAAAGTTCACAAAACTATAGAACATGTGCTGGGACAATTAACTTTATGAAATAACCTAAGAAATATTTTTTGTAGAAAAACTCAACATTTTTATGTAAAAATATATAAAATTAGGGCAAATGTTTAACAAAATTTACTTACTTTTATTATTGCTAGTGCACAGATATTTCTACAGGTTTGTGACTCTACATTTAATATTTTGTAAAGAAGTTGTGACTTGCCATTTTCAAAACCTCTGGTGTGAGAGGCAAGACACAAGCAAAGGGGTACACAGTAGCCAGGCAGGATCATGATGGTCCCTACACAGCCTGCCAGGTCAGTGGGGCCCCTCTGGAGAAGACTGGCAACACCAACGGCTCAGTTCACACAGGGATGTGAAGTGGTGGGATTCGTATACTTGAGACTTCACTCTGTAGGATAAATTAAAAATATGAGTATGGAAGTAGAGCCCTGCGAGGACACTATTAAAAGCACCACTGGAATCATGTGACTAGAGATGCAGCATTTCAAGTCAATGAGGTGGCACCAGGATGGTAGAGAAAGGGGCAGGAGACATTCAGTACTTGGGTTACTGAGTGCCCTTTGTTTCGGTTTTATTGCAAGTATATAATAAAAATTCCTGTTGGCTCCTCAACCCCCTGTGCAGTTTAGTTAATTTTGTGTGTATATATATATATATTATGCTCATGTAGTGAAAACACGTAGGACATGACTAACTTTATTGGGTGAGGAAGCTGGTTCTAAAGTCAACCAGGTTTCTTCTGCAAACTCCCCTTTTTTTAGCTGGATAATTTGAGATTCCTACCTTAATCTTTGTGATCCTTGGTTTCCACATCTTTAATACAAGAATGATAATAGTACTTACCTCATAAGATTATGGTAAACATTGAGGGCAAATGCATGTAAGATGCTTAGCATGCTGCCTGCCTTCATGTAGTAAATACAGAATAAAATGGAGATAATTTGGAGAAAGACCATTTGGAGACAATGTCCCTGTTGTATAACTTACGAATTTGTGGGGAAGAGGAAAACTCTGAAGTTTTAGTTTAAAACATCTGTGTACCACTGAATTCGAAACCCTCTCCTGCTGGCTCCTTCCTGCTGTGTGTGCGTGTGTGTGTGTGTATGTGTGTGTGTGTGCGCACGCATGTGTGTGTAATACATATTACTTTGGATTCACTGACCTTACATATTGCTTTATATATTATATTTTACCATTAGCTCTTCACATGACCCTGAATGTACTGTCCTGCACCTTAAAGTGCACTTCCAGGTTATACTTTACAGAGGTTGTAAAATATTCCATCATGAATAAGTAGCAAATGCCAGTCAGGTCTAGAGTTGTTTTTAATTAAATCCTATGGAGTTAATAGTTTCAAGTTATTTAAAAATCTTCCATATTATTCACCTAAATTGTGCTATGTTCTCTTTCTTCCTTTTGGTTACTGTTTTTACAAAGAGAAATGTAGTGTTGGGAGTAGAACAATCATACATGGGAGTCGAAAGCCTTTGAAATGCCTTCCATTTTCAGAGCGCCTTGAGTGGCACAGTAATGAATTGCTTTGAGTTAAGTTATCTGACTGTCTTGTTTTTGAGAGATCAGGTATGTGTTTGCTTCCAATTAACACCAACTGTTGGGATTTGAAAATCAGGTATTTCATTCATTAACCTTCAGAATGGTATTCAGAGGGGAGAATGCTTGAATTTGCAACCTACAAATTATAAACTTATCAAAAGCAATAACATTATTGTGAAGGAACATTAGTATCCTTTGTTCCTACTGCACATCATGAGGAGACCATGTCTGCCCTGAGGACATCTTCTCTAATAATAAGAATCTTTAATCCTATGCAGTGGAGAGAGATTTCCACAAGCCTTCTCTCTTGTCATCCTCACCATAACCCTGGAAGGAAACAACCCAGAGGTTATTATTCTTATGTGGAGGATGAAAAACTGAGTCTCAGAGAGATTATGGGACTTGCCCAAAGTAACAGTCTTACAAAATGGTAAAACTAGAACTTGAAAGCAGAACTGTTACTTGCAAGTCCTCTTTTCTTTCCACCTCTCCACATTGCTTTCTCTGGTGATGAGATGCACAGAATGAATAAGGCTGAGTACTATCAGGCCAAAGGGTGAATCAGGCTGTTTTATTTGTTGACCAACTGCTCATAGGCTTTTCACTCCCTCCTCAGGAGGCATCCAAGGATACACATGTCTGTCTCCTTTTTGCCCTCCAGCTCCTCAGCTGCACAGGCTGACAGAAGTGGAGGCAGTAGGTGGGGAGTTAGGCAGCACTGTACTGTGTTTTAAGAAATCAAAGTCTTCCAAGTACCTACACAAAAATTCAAATCCCCAATCTACAATTTTCTGCCTTGGAAGCCTTGAACAACTCGAAGTAACAGTTTTTCACTTTTGCCAACTAAAATGGTGACCACAATTCCTATTGTGAAGATTTATTACCTAGGATAATTCCAAAAAGAAGTGTAAATATGTGACTAAAAGTGACATGAACAATAGGAACTATTAATTAGCTCAATAAGAATGTCAAAAGCAGACTTTTCTAGGTTGCCTAAGAGTAGCTCAAAGATTTCAGGGCTCTGGCTCAGCATCTATCTTCAATTCAGCTTTACTTTGATGTGTCTTCATTTTGAAATGACTATCATAGCTCCAGATATCAGATCCTCATGTGGTAATAACCAAAACAAGAAAAGAGGAGTTCAGTGTTTTCCTTGTGTATCTCACATTATCTTTTTATCAGGGTTGGTAGCATGAGAGCAGGGTCTTTTCCAAAAACCTCCAAGAAACATCTATTTCAACTCCTTAGCCAAACTGGATCGAACATTCATCTCTACACCAGTTATTGGCAAAGGAGAAAAGGTCATCATGAACTGTTTATGCTACCTACATGTTATTATGTAAGCCTAGAATTAGAGCCCTCTTAAGTACATCACAATTTATATGGAAAAAAGATGTAGATTCAATGAGTAGGGCAATAAGATGGAACAGTGACTAATAAGGAGGTACAATTTACCTGCCACAGAAACTGCTGTGTTTCATGATGACGAGAAAAGTTGAAGGTAAAGAGTTTAGCATAACATCCAACATATAAAAGTGTTCTCAAGGAATCTGAATGTTGCTTTGAAGTTAAGACCAGTATCCACCAATTTTGTGATTTTGGACCTATTCAATCACACAAAGTCCATTTCCTTGTCTTCAAATGGAGAAGAAGAGAGGATTATTGAGAAGGTAACACAATAATATCTGGGCAAGAGTTTTTTGAGTTATTGAGTGCTATGAAAATGTAAAACATTGTATTTAGAGTCCAAATTTCAAGGATACTTTAAAGAGGACTGGACTGCAACCATAAAATAGACGTATGTGAAAAGCATATATTTGATAATAAGATTTTTGCATGTTTGGCAATATGATGCTGATATATAAGACACTAGTCATTTCATTGTTTTGCACATTCAAAAATAAATCCCAGATTTTGTTCTATGCCACATTGTTTGTACCTAAATATAGAATAATACAATGAAAAAAAAACAATAAGTCTGTGCTTTCTAATGGACATAC
>RJWT010033380.1:0-13908 GCA_004365215.1 Cuniculus paca
ACAGAAGTCAAATGGCTTGTCAATTGGGAATTGGTTTATAGAGTGTGCATCATACTGACCAGCTATGCATCACAGTGACCAGCCATTTCTAAATGACATAAGCAACCAGATCTAGAACAGGAATTATTTTGCAACTAACAAACTGAAATATACTGAGGGAGGGGGACTTTTATGATACAGAGGGATATCTAGACACAAAGTATAACATTGCTCAAACAGAAAAATATGTACATATTAGTGGAAAATTGATGAAATCTTAGTAAAACCTTTAGTTAATAACTGTGTACCAAATGTTGGTCTTTTAACTTTCATAATTGTGCTGTGGTCAGCAAGATGGTAACAACAGGGAAAGCTGGTTGAAAGTTATAATAGAGGTCTCTATACTTGTACTGAAAGTTTTCTCACAAGTATAAAATTATTTCAAAGTAAAAAGCTCAAGTATTTATTAAATGAATAACTAGTTGAGGCATGGTGTTTTGGACTACAAATTGTTTATTTTTTTGTCCAATGTTTTTATTTGAAAGTTTGTTTTAGAACGCTGAATGAATTAGGTGTTCCAAAATCTTTTAGTAACAAATGGGTAACAACCAGTAAATCTACTATTTACAACAAGTAAAGTACTAGGGTACTTTAAAGTACTACTTAAAAAATTTATCTTACAGTCAAATCTATTTTATTATATTCTATATGTATAAGTCATTCCTACATATTTTAATTTCTGATATTTTCATATTCAGATGCTATATGTGTAGTCTTCATTAATCTTTATTAATATCAAATTAATAAGTGTTACATAATGCTAAGCAACAGTGATGAAGCTATAATATCTTACAAAAATCTCATATCTCAAACAATGAGTTATGTTGTGTAGCTTTTGGAAATCAAAAGGTAAATTTTCTCATAAATGTCAACCATGAAATTTCTCAACAAACACATTCAGTATAATCAAAGCATTGTTTGAAAAACAAACCAAAGATACCATTTCAATCTTTAGACATTGCTTTTAAAAACAACAATCCAAAACATTTCACAAGGGCACAGATTTTTTTAAAATAATCCTCAAGAGAGAGCAAGCAAAAATAATATGATATGATATGTAGTAAGTCAAAACTTAGGATTCACAAAGCACTTGTAAATTGTGTGTAAAGGCTGTAACATTCAGATCTATTACTGACTCCCTCTTATTCTAGATATTTGGCTAGGTTGGGAGTTTGTGACTCTAATGTGTGTAACACAACTTGAAGAAGCAAAAGGTCACTCTCTGTGTTGTTTCATTTTCACAGACTTGCTGACAAATACAATATTGTACACAGATTTAAAATATTCCATCAGGTATAATGGAAAAAAAGGTTAACATAAGCAGTTTAGAAGTGGAAAGAAAAAGGCATAAATCACTGAGATGCTTTCCCTATGTGTCATAAATTGTAAAGACCAGTTGATATTTTAACTCAGCTTCTCCCAATAATTTAATAGTTATTTTGTTTACTTAGTTTTCCAATTAATCCACTCATGTAAAATCTAATATTTATCTAAAACCTAAAATTTACTCAAGTGAAGTCCATTTCTGTTCTAGGGGTTAGAAATCTAGAGACAGCTTTCCTGTACCTTCTCTGACTCCCTTTGGGATTTTCTATCCCCTATAAAAAGCAAAGTGCCCGGTGTCTGCAAAAGAGGCCTATTGAAGCAAAAGACTGTTGTGCTAAGCACCCGTAAAGGTCAAACCTTCTCAGTGTATAAATATCTGAGTAGTGTACATGTTTTTTCTCTCTCTTCAGGCTTTTTTATTTCTTAAATCTCTTTTTCTCATGCACTAATTGGTTCAATCCATGTAAATACCTGTTGTTGTTACCTTTGCTACTTCTCATGTTTTATTTTCCTAAACATGTTGACCTGTTTTCTGAGCCAAATGTTTCAGGCAAAGGTAATGTCATGGCACTGTTTCATCTTTGAAACCACCATTACAGAAGAATTTCACTAGTGATTTACTAACACATTCTATATAAGTGCTCAAAATTATTTTCTAAGCTTTGATGAATTACATATTTACCTTTTACATGTTCACCCATAACTGTCTTAATATTTATGTACAAAGTTTCATTGGGAAATATGTTTAAAAGTCCTTAATACACTACAGTCTTAAAATGTAAGATTCGGTAAAATTCTTAGCTTACAAGTACTCTCAGTGTATCTTCTCCAAATTAGTTATAAATGTGGACTTCTACCCTACTCTAACCTAAGGCAAATAATTTACAAGCTATTATAAAATGAGAAGTATATAATCATAACCTGAGGTACCATTTATATTTTAGGTTCTCTATTGAGAACGTGAAGTTCAGCTTTATAATTTTCTCCTTACCATACTTGCAGTTACATACTTCTTTCAGAATTATTAAAGTTCATCATGCATTTTAAGAAACATGCTACCTGTGTTCTTTCTGATATTTGATAATAACAGAGGACAGTTACCTGCTCTGCAATTTGGAAGTCAGATAGAAAAGAGTTAAATACTTGCTCACTTCTTCAACCAACTTAAGTATCTTTCTACTCAGAGTCAGCTAGAACATCATCATAGATGTTTAAAATTTGGTAAATTGTGTAATGTTGAATAATATATAAGTACTTTACAGAACACAATGCTAAACAGCTACTATAGTAAATTTATTTAAATTTTCCACTGGATGACCTTCCCAGAATGGTGAGAAACTAGAAATAAAATGGAACTACAGAACTACTACAGAAATTTAGTTCTCTATTTTGTCTTGTTGATGTGGGCTTATTTGAAATGCTCTGAGATCTATATAAACATCTGCAAACTCCATTTTAACAGAATTACAAATTATTGATGGCAAAAATTACCACCTCTTATCCACAAAATGTGACAGGAATTTGTATTTAACAGACTAGTAAAACTCTTAGATGTTGAAGAACCCAGGATGTCTCCAGAGAGTTATTTTCTCCAAAAGTGCCATGTTTCATAGGCAACAATCCTGCTCCACCCTCATGCCACATTTTTGGCAGTGTGTCTTCTTGTGATTCCCGGCTATTCTCACTTTTCACAAATTCTGAGGCCTGTAGGAGAGGAACACAATTGGAAACTATCATATTGAAAATAATCTCACTGCCACTTTGTCTAATTCTCTAAAGTGAAAGCAAAGAAATGTGTACCATTGTCTCAGGGTAAGCTTCAGTTTTCAGTACTGTGATAAATAAGAAAAATGCACACAAACAGAAATTGAAACTTTGAGACGCAAAGGGAAAAATGTGCCTGATTATAAGTAGTTCCACAGGACAAAGAAAACTTGCAATTGCAAATTTCTTCTCCTCTCCTCTCAGGCTACATTTCTGAAAATAAAACCTTTTAGAATCTACTTGATATTTAGAAAGATGCCAAAAGCCAAGACTATCATAATTTTGTTTATTATTATTATTATTAGTGTGCTAATATTTCTTCATACTTGAAGTCTTTTTTAAAAATATTCTGATGAACTGGTAAAAAACTATCAGGGAGAGTATTTTGGGTGCTACAAATACATAAAAAAAGAAAATTTTAAAATCTCAAATTAATGGATATATTACAACAGACATATGTAGCACATACATTGTGACATATAATGTCTGAATACAGTTAGCATTTATTATGGGTAAATATTTTGGCAAATAGAAAAAAGCACCACATTTGTACAGTTAACAGTTTGTGCCTTTAAAGTAAATGATTCAAAATGTTTAAAGTGTGCTAAATATATATATATATATTTTTTTTCTTTAGCTCAAAAGAGATTTTAGGAGTTAAAATTACAAACACCTGACAATGACTTCAAAGTGTGGAAGTTTGAACATCTCTTTCTTTCAAAGACCTCTGTCCTGTCTTTGTAGCTGTGTAACTATGTATGCACAGCACTCAGTGGGAATGAAGGTTTCTCTTTCTTTTCTTCCAGCTCTTCTTCTCCCCACGGTGCTCTATGCCACGGAAGTTAATCTTCCATATCTGACATCGTGCATTCAAGAGGCATCCTGACTTTCAAAGGAGAAGAGGAAACTGTCACCCCGGTCCTTATCTAGGTCATGGGGCACAATCAGGGAGCTTCAGGTTCTGACAGCTGCTCCCAGACACACTTCTGTGTGCACAGGGGCTTCACCTCCCTCCAGGTGCCGAGCAATGGGTCCTCTGGGTGACGATGGCAGCAAGTGCTGTCACACGCTGCTAGCTTGGTGCATGTCTCCAGCTAGAAGGCTACAGCCTTCCAAAGTTAGCTTTGGGTACTGCTTTCTTTTATGTTTACAAGAAACCCCCAGCCAAATGCTTTGCCTCCCCATCTGTGCCGTATTGGACATCTGGGTGAACTTGGCCCTCGTATGTACATCAATATGATGGACTACAGATTAGTTCTGTCAACTTCCACAGACCATTCACTCAAGTTATGGTTCTCCAAAAACAAAAAAAAATTCTTTGCCTGTATTTCTTGAAAGTTCTTTTTCTTAGAAAGTGTGACTCATAAATTGGATTTATTAGAAGAGCTTAAGCAGCAGGTTTACAGCAGGGACTTATGGAAGGTCTATATATCTTGAAAATTCCCCTGGTTACTCAATTTAGTGATATTTAAGTACCTTCTTTTTGCTACTATATTAATTGTTGTGAACAGCATATTATCACACTCATTTTCTATAGCTGTTTGCAAATTCTACAACATAATTTCAGGTAGAAATTCTTGAGAAGTAGACTTGTGTCCCTAAGCAATTTTATGGGTGCTTTCCTAGACGCATTTATAAAAAGGGAATACATGTGAACATTTTGCATGTAAGTTTCCACTTCATTGCTCTTTCCCCCATGTTTTACTATCCAGAACCCCTTTCCCCACCTTACAGCAAACACGACTGCTGTTATCGCCACTTTCCTGAAACTTCACCATCAAGGTCAACAGTGACTTCTCACCAGTCGGGACTCACCTAATCCAGAAGCCCTTGACATTCTTGATGACATCCTCTTCAAAATAGTTCTTCCCCCTTAGATTCAATGGCTGTTCAGACAGTTGATCTTCATATTTACAAATCTTTCTTAGTGGAATTCTTCTGCAGTCTCTACCCACTAGATACATGGAGTTAAGCATTTTTTAATGACCATTTCATTATTGTATTCTTTTTTTAAAATTTTAAACAGAATAAAACAAAGCAAAGCAAAGCAAAGCAAAGCAAATTAGAACAGAACAGTGCAAGCAATGAAGGACTTCAAAACAAGACAATAAGAAATCAACAATGGCTACCACAATGTTTCTCATTTTCTTCAGAATAGCTGCCCATATCATCACATTCAATAAAATCAAGCAGAACAAAACAAAACAAAACAAAATCAATCAAAACAAAATAATGAAAGCATTGCATGACTTTAAAACAAGACTACAAGAAATCAACAATGGCTACCATAATGTCTCTTGTTTTCTTCAACATAGTAGTCCATACCTTCACACATAATAAAATGAAACAATAGAAAACAAACTAAAACCAATCAAAATAAGAGAGTGAAAGCATTACAGGACTTCAAAACAAGACAATAGGAAATCAACAATGACTACCATAATGTCTCCTGCTTTCAAGATAGTAGTCCATACCTTCACACATAATAAAATCAAACAATAGAAAACAAACTAAAACCAATGAAAACAAGAGAATGAAAGCATTATAGGACTTCAAAACAAGATAAGAGGAAATGAACAATAGCTACTATGTCTCCTGTATTCTTCAAAATAGCCAGCCATGCTATCACACATAAGGAAATCAAATAAAGCACAAGAGAATAAAACCAATCAGAACAAAAGAATATAAACATTATAGGATTTCAAAACAGGATGATAGGAAATGAACAATAGCTACTATAATGTCTTGTTTTCTTCAAAATTGCTGTGTGCACTCTCACACATATTAAAATCAAACAACAACAACAAAAAAATTTAAACAAAAGAATGAAGGCATTATAGGACTTCAAAACAAGATAATAAGAAATCAACCATGGTTAGCATAATACATCCCATTATATTCAAAATAGCTGCACATACCATCAGACACAGTAAAATATAACAAAACAAGACTGAATAAAGCCAAACCTAACAAAATTAAGAAGATAATACAAGAGTTCAAGACAAGACAATAAGAAATTAACAGTGGTTACCATCTTTTCCACCTAGCTGTTTCCACCCCTATCACTTTCATAATATCTATTGTGCTTTCTGGATTTCATTAACTCCTTCAGTGTTTTATATTAGAAAGTCAACGCTATTCACTTATGTGAGGCCAAAAAATTTCACTCATGAACATGATCTCAAGTTGCACCCATTCACTTCCAAGAACCTCAAGATTAGTTATAGCTGAGTAGCTTTCCATTGTATGAAAACACCATGTCTTTCTTATCCATTCTGTGGTTGATGGGCAAGTTACCTTTGCTGTTTTCTGGTTTCCTGTCACATAGAACAATTTTTTTCTGTCCTTTGATTTTCAGTCTATGAATTTCCTTTAGAGTTAGATGTGTTTCTTGTGTACAGTATAGTGATAGATCTTGTTTCTTGATCCACTCTCCCTGTGTTTCTTTTTATTGGTAAATTGGGGCCATCTACATTAATGATTACAACCGGCATACAATGGTTCATCTCTGCCATGCTATCCTCCTGCTGTTGGACCTCCACTTTTCCCCTTTATTCAGTTGCCTGTCCTGTTTGACAATCCTCCTCTGCTGCTGTTCCTGGAACCATGGTCATCTTTATCTCTCTCTAGAGTATCCTTCAGCACTCTCTATAGGGTTGGCTTGGTGGTCATGAATTCCTTTGATCATTCTTTATCATGGAAGTAGATTATTTTTCCATCAATTTTGAAAAATTTTGCAGGGTACATCAATCTGGGTTGGAAGTTGTTTTCTTTCAGGATTTGAAACACTTCACTCCAAACTTCTTGATGGTTTGTGTTAACAAGTCTACTGTTTTCCATTAGAGGTGATCTGTTTCTTTTCTCTAACAGCTTTTAATATTCTGTTCTTGTGCTGAATTTCTGGAATGTTGAGTATTATATGTCTGGATGTAGATTTACTTTGGTTATGGCTAGTTGGAATTCTATATGCCTCACTTGTCTGTATGCCAGATCCTTTTCACATGTTTGGGAAGCTTTCTGCTATTACTTCTGTAAATAGCCTTTTTATTTCATTTGTGTTGACCCCTGCTTTTTCACTGATACCTAGCACTCTTAAATTATTTTTATTTGCATCATTTTGCAGGTGTTGAATCATTATCCTGGTTTCTTGTATTTTTAAGAGATCTTTCCTTTCATGATCACTAGCTGTGATTCTGTCTTCAAGGTCTGAAAGTCTATCTTCAGTTTCTTTCAAGTGGTTTTGCCAGCTTTTGATCTACTTTTTAATTTCCTGGGTATCTCTTTGAATCTGGTTCATGCATTGTAATTCCTTTCTATATTGTTCATTCAACGTTTCCATCATTTTTCTTTTCTCCTCTTTTTTTATCTATGTCTTCTTTAGATATGCTTAGCAATTCTTTCATTATCTTTGTGATTTCTCCTTTTACCTGAGACATTATTTCTGATCTGATTACTTTCACAGTTTCATGAAGTTGTTTCTTTACTTCAGTTGTTATCCTCTCAGAGATTTCAGGTGTGTGACTTCCATTTTCTTCCATGATTATATCTCCCCGACTTGTTCTCTGTGGGCTGGAGGTCTGAGATTGCCTTTTACTCCTTTGTTTTGACATTCTCCTCAGTTCCTCCCAACAAGCTGGTTGTGGGATCCCAGGCACTTCCCACATTGACTGCCCCTCCATGGTGTTACTATGACCCCAGGTTCCCAGGAAGGTAGCAGGATGTGCATCAGACTTCTCCAGACCCATGTAGCTGTCCTGGGGCATCCCCAATGGCCAGAAGCATGTGATGGGTGGGAGGCTGCTTCTTCTCTCAGCCTGCGTGTCTACACTGGGACTCCCTCAATGGCAGCAGGCACAAATAGGTGTGTTTTTATGATTCTCCCAGGGTGGCACTGGCTGTCCAAAGGAAGCAAGGGTCTCCAATGGTGGCCTGCAGGTGCATAGGGCTTATCTGGCTGTGTCTCCCTGCCCACCCTGGCTGCCCACAGGAAGCAAGCCTTCTGATGGCAGCAGCCCATCATTGCATTCTTGGCTTTTGCTTGCCCATGTTGTAGAATTCTGCATACTTCATAATTAGTCTCGTCATTTCCCTCCTTAAACCAAGTGCACAAGCATTAAAATTATGATTTTCAAGCTTTCCAATATAATTATAAAAACACACATCATGTCAGAAACAAGTATAAGATTTAACCAAATTAGATTAGGCAATCTCAAATCAATACTTATGTTTTTATCTTTTTTTAAAAAATTTGCACACTTTCTTTTCATGCTAAAAATGTAAATTTAATTATAGGTATCAATTTTTCTAAACAAACAAATAATGATAATAAAAAAATTCAAACCATCATAAATTTTAAATGTTTCTAACATTGAAACCCTCAGCTTTTTCTGGATATGTGTTTATTGCTGCCTTTTGTTTTAAACCTGGTTACCTGTAAGATGAATTTCCAAATGGTCCTTGGTTGAAATCTTGACAGTGTTACAGCATCTTTAGCTGAAGTTCTTATGAAGAATCATTGTTCTAAATTCTTAGAGTGGATTACTAGAACAAAGAGGAAATTGAGTCTTTAAAAGAGGGGAAAAAAAGGCATCTGCCTTTTTATTCTTGTAATTGAAATTTTAGAAATGATTATGACAATTATATAATAATAATGACTTAACCACTCATTTGAGTTAGAAGTGATAAGACTAATGCATAGAAAAAAATATATTTATAATGGTATTTTAAAATTATGCAAATCAATTTTCATAAAGCTTCTCAACATATTATTTAAAATAATCTATTTACTTTCTGTTATGGTTTGCATCTAGATGGCCCCCCCCAAACCTCATGTAGTCATGGAAGTGGCTGAATCTAGCATCTGTGATTGATTTGTTGTCTAATGCTGGGTTTGGTGATGTGAGTTCTGCACCCACCCAGGCCGACATACAATGTAAGGTTGGAATGTGGGCAGGTTTTTCCTCTTTTTTGCCCATGGTTCACTCTTGTTGCTTGCAGCCGCCATGAACGGCTGCCCTTCAGCCACATCACCCTGCCTTGGAACCAGCTGAATATGGACTGAAAGCCCCAAAACTGTAAGAAATAAACCTTTCCTTCCTTCACTTTGGGCATCAGGTATTTTGTCTCAACAAAGAGATAAGTAACCAAGACACTTCCATTAAAATTGTTCACATTCATTGAAAATTACTTCAAAAAGTCTTTACTTATTAGTTGTCATACTTTGCTCTCTTAGAACTTAGACTGAGACAAAGATTTGTGAGTAGGACACTAATGAGGGAATGCTTTTTGAATCAACAGCTATGGAAGAGGAAAAGAGAATTTATGATCAGGCAAGGGAAGAAGTCAGGCTGAAGTACAATCTTAAAGAAGCCTTCAGCAAATCTAATAGGTTCGGACTGGCCTTCTTGAGTTATTCTCTATGGAGATAAGTGTAACTTTTTCTCCTGCATCTATCACTCAATGTGAGCCGCTCAGAAAAAGGGAAGTGACTTTCAGCAGTGACTCTCTTCTACCGAGGCAACCCAGGATGATCTCCCAGCAGTTGCGAATATGTCCTCCTCTTGAAGAATAATCAGAAGTGCACATTTTGGTCTGCATAGTGGCTTCCAGGGCACACTCATTTCCCTAAGTCCTGGAAGCAGTGCTTCTCAGAGGATCCGCTGAGCCTTTTCCCGTCAGGGGTATTGATATAAGTTAAAGAGAGGCAGTAGGTCTACCACCTGTGTATTGAGACTCATTCTGCTTCCCTCATCTCCTCTGCATTTTAGACTCCATAACCCCCACCCCAGTTCACACCCTTGATGATGTCACTTTGTCTGGTGGCAGGAAAAAGGTCTTCAGAAGTGACTGAATCTTTCTATTAGTATCAAAATTCAACAAGAGAGCAACAAAAATAGAATAATTATATAATGACAATGCCTGCTCTTCCAGATGAAGAGGGTCAATTTTCTCAACTGGATTGGTTGCTTCTTTTTTATTTGGGGATTCCTGAGTATGAGAAATTCAAAGGTTATTATTCATGTAGCTTTTTCTATGCTCTCATTTGGGAGTCAGGGCCTCTCAATTCATATAGCATAGATTTGCTCTTACTTTTAGATTTGTGGTTCCAGTTATTATATATTTAGAAGTTTCTCTCTCTCTCACTCTCTCTGTTTCTCTGTCTCTCTCTTTGTCTATCTCTGTCTCTCTCTCTCCCGTTATTAATTTACCAATTCCTGGTATGTAGTTCTTCAGTCTTATAAGAGGCTACCTATGAGTGGTTGCCACACCTGAGCCTTTACATTCCAATGTCATCATTCTTCAAAATCATAAACATCTGCACAGGTAGTATGTAAATCTGGACTGTAGGTCCTGTGATTCCCTACACATTCCAGGCATCCTTTTCTGTGTATCCCTGGGTCAAATGTGATAGTGTAGGCCCCTATGGAAGTGGGTTACAAATATTGCAAGCCCTTGGGTAATGATATTTTGGACTCTTTAAAATAAGAAATAGCAAATAAATATTGACAATATGTATATATTACTGCTAAAATTTCTTGTGGCTCCTTTCAGGGGTGGGGATTCAGTGCAGTCAATCTGTAAAAAATAGTTGTAGATTCCTTCAAGGGATGCTGTTACATCAGGGACCTGCTTCAGGTATATTATTGGAAGGTTGGAAACTGAGTACTAACAGTAGTTACATCAGCTTTGCTAAATGGAACCCTCTGCTTTTGGCTTATGTGTGTTTCCATTTATGTCATCATGGTGACTCCTATAAAAGGTTCATACTAACAGGGTTTATTTCTGCTACAACATCTGGATTCTTGTGCTCTGAGGACAAAAACTTTGTGAAGTAAATTCTTATAATTTTGACTACCTAGTTGTTTAGTCTCTAATCCATGCTGGGTGTTCGTTGCTGGTAATGCAATGCAAAGATCTTCACAGAATATGCCCACTTTCCTATGTTGGTCCAAGCGTTTCTACCAAGATTGTTGATTTTTCAATCTTTTGGCCCCAACCTCATGACCAACTAGCTAAATCATTTTTCTGTGGTTTATGAGTCCATTCCTATCTTTACTTTTCTTTCCTCATAGAATTCACATACACATATAGAATCCTGCTCTGGTTACATATACATCTAGAATCCTGCCCTGGAGGAGACTGGTTAGCTGCTGAAACAAATTGTCTGTGTCCTCTAATCCTACCTCTGTTCAGTTCTGGATATACCATTTCCATTTTAAGACAGATGACTGTGTTACCTCTTGGCTTTTCTGGCTTGATGTGTCAAACAGTAACCAGCTTTAGAGGTCAGTGGTAGTCTCAACTCTCATGGTTATTTTTGACTTCATAGTCTGTCTCTCCATCTCTACCAAGGGCTGATATACTTTGTTTTTTTTAAACAAATACAATTTCCCATTGACAGTGGCTTGTCCTTACTCTAACACCCTACCCATAGTCCTTGTGATTTGCCCATTAAGACACAATAGGTCATAGATACAAATTGGTGTTTTTCTCATCAGTAGTATTTCCAATTCCATTGGGTGTAAGAGCTGCTCAAAGCATAGCTCAGGCTGAAAGAGAAGGCCACTCAAAGATGGATGCTCCCATGTCACTCAGTTAATGGTTATGATAGTATTTCCAGGTGTGGAATATAATACGCATAGTCTGAAAAGATGTACACTGTGGTATGCTTCCTTTTCTTTTATGTTTTTAATTTTTGTCAATAGGGCATCTTCATAGAGTTATCTTAGCATGCCCAAGGCCACTGGACACACAAGAATTTTTCAGATATTCTATGACCATGAATACTAAATTTGTCACTTTCCCTTTGGAGGACAAACATTTTAACAAAGCCCCAAATAAGCTAGTAACCTCTTGCTTTTCTAGTCCAATTAGAATGGTATTATTAATACAGTGGATTGGCTTTATGTTCTGCAGTATGTTTAGGCTTCCCAGTTCTTTTCAGAGTATATTTGATAGAGGGTTAGAAGAAAGAAGAACACTGGGACATGCTAGGGAATACATACAGTCTTTGTTCCTTTTCTTGTGATTAAAAATGTCAAAGAAATCACATATGCAGAAACACACACACACTCACCAATGGCCTCATGCAATGTAGGTGCAATGCACAACTATGTTCATCAGCTGTGGCAGAGGCACTGTAGTGTATTTGTCGCAACAGATGCATTTGAATGAGGTTATTCTCACTCCCTGTCATTCTCCACCTTGGTTTTCAGGCCATGGATTGTGGAATAAAGTGGTGGAAACCACCATTACTATGCCGTTTAGGTTTTCAAGGATGGCAACACATTCTTTTAGCCCCTTGAGTTGCAACATGGATATGATTCACTGTCTTGGCCTGGATTGGGACTGTTTCTGCACTCCTGTGTGACCTTTTCTTCTGCAACTGACCTTCCAGCATAGCCCAGCAAACCAATGTAGGGGTTCCCTCAATTGGTACCAGTGTAGGCTGGCTGTGTCTGGCAGGTCACTTGGATGAAGGTCTCCTTGTTTCTTCATCAGCCCAGCACGTGCACAGTCATGTCATATTGTAACACAACCATAGTTACAGTGGCCAAGAGCAGATCCTGAGAGGACTCACGCTGTCTGGCAGAGGTGTCATCTTCAACAAGTTGGGAAGAACTCAAACTCTAAGGACCACTTCTGCATACTCAAAACAACTCATGGGATTTAAAGATTCACCACATTTTGGTATATTAATTCAGATGTTCCTATCAAATTTGTCAGGACAAATTATTGCTTCACATATGACTTAGCATAGCAGACATACTTTGGTGATCTACTGCCTTTGAATTTAAATCCTGGGTTTTTTACACAGTTTCACCTGTCCACTATGGGAAAAGGAAAACATTTTCTGTACAATTAAGAAGGTCTTCTGGTCTTCATACTTAGCTTTAAAGTGCCTATTAATGACTCTTAGCTTTTAATTATCCTGTTCCAAAACACTGTTTGTGCTTAGTAGCAGCAATTCTCTTTCACTAGCTTTATACCTATTTTTGCCATTTTCTCCAAACTCCTTATGTACCATGCCACTTAGCACATTCCATTACAATGGTCACACATCCCAATTTGTTACAAGTATACAATGTAACAATTATACTACAGACTTGTGACAGGAGTTTTTTTATATTCCACTTACAATCACTAACAGATTTCTTAATGTCATCTGGGTATCAGAATATCCAACACTACACTTTTGTGTTAGTCTCTGCTCAGTTCAATAACTTTCATAAACATTTGTGATAAGTGAGATCCCCTTTGTAAGCAAACTCTAGAATCAAGATTAGGGCAGAGGATTTACAATCTATGTAAAGAACCAAAAGGGAATACAACTTAAATGAGGGAGATACTAGACTAACAATGGATTCATCAAAATCTTCAGTGATACTGAAGGGATGGTCCTTCATGTTGGTCCTGGTTTCTCAAGTTTGTTGTGGTATAAACTGTATTGGTGACCATGTATTGGATGCAAACTTCCACAGAAAATAGATGAGTTTTGGTGAAAGTGCTTTCTTCAAGAGATTTGATGACTGAGGCTACGTGTTGGAAACACTCCCAATAGTGGGGACATCAGGACTCTGAATTCTAAAGGTCAATTTACACACCACAGCCCAGTGCAAACCTGGAGTTCAAATACCCAACACCACTACTCCATTTAGTAAGAATCATTCAGATGCTAGAATAATCAGAGTTTAACCAAGTTACTTTCTTTCATTTTTCACTTCATCAAAGTCCATTCATTTATCAACCAGTTAAATATGCTTTCTTCCTCATTCATCT
>RJWT010033381.1:0-13959 GCA_004365215.1 Cuniculus paca
TAGTCCATTGTCTTTACTCACAAGACTATATATAAAATACAAATTTACAGTATCCTGGCTGATTTGAAAGACAGCACCCAGGGATGGGGATATAGCTCAGTGGCACAGCGTGTGCCTGGCAAGCACGAGATCCTGAGTTCAATTCCCAGTACCAAAAAAGAAAAATACTCTCAAAGTCAAGAAAGAATATTGCGTCCTCTTTTCTCAGTCATAGCCCTTTTTTCCTCCTAGAGTTAATTTCAACCCTAACTTATTTATGAATCTCTTCCTTGCTCTTTACATTTTGCTACATATGTAGTCATGCCTAAGAGAATACAGTTTTTCTTGCCTGTTTTTGTGTTCTGTACAGGATGGTATTTTTGTTCTTTCTGTCTTGTTGCTTTTACTCAACATTATTTTCTTAACCATAAATACTGTGTGATACATGGTGTGATCAAAATATACTGCAAAGGTCTACCTCTTAAAAATGTGCTACAGTAGCGGGGTGTGGTGGCTCACGCCTGTAATCCCAGCACTCGGGAGGCTGAGACAGGGGGATCGTTGTGAGTTCGAGACCAACCTGGGCTACAAAGTGAGCTCAAGGCTAGCCTGAATGGCATAGTGAGACCCTGTCTCAAAAAGACAAGGGCCGGGGATCAAGCTCAGTGGCCTAAGCGTCTGCCTGGCAAGTGTGAGGTGAGTTTGATCCCCAGTGCCGCAAAAATAAATAAATAAATAAATAAATAAATAAATAATAAATAAATAAATAAATAAATGTATGTTTGATCCCCAGTGCCACAAAAATAAATGAATGAATGAATGAGTTACAGTAAAAGACACATTGCTGTTAGTGACCTTCACAGTACTCCCTCTGACTTCCAACACGCTTATCATACCATTTTTGCCACTTTCTGAAGCGGGTCTGCGAGTCTTCATTTGTGAGTGTTTTTGTAAGATGTAATCCAAAATACAGTGAATGTTGCCGCCAGATGCCATACAGTGGCAAGGCAGGTTCACAAAAACATGGTGGGTCCTTGTGATCCTTAATCATGTTATCTCAACTTGCATGGATTCAGAAACCCCTAGCAGATTAGTAAAGCACACAGTTCTGGGTGTGTCTGTGGTTAGCTGATGTGCAGGCCGATGTGCAGGCCAGCAAACAGAGGGACAAAAACCTTCCCTAGACGGTGGTGACACTAACCAAAAGGCTTGTAGTCTGGATGGAATAAAAAAGGGAAGAAGAAGAAAGTGTGTCTCTTTCTGAAGAGCTCTATTCTTCATCATCACCTTTTGACATTGGTCTCCAGTTGCATCAGCCTTCTATTTTATACTTGCACCAGTGACTCTGCAGTGAGTTTCCACGCCCTTGACCTCGGCTTGGTACTGCATCCGTGGTCTCCTTTGTTCTGCAGCTTTTGGCTTATGTTGAGCAGCTGCTGGATCCTCTGGCTCTCCAGTGTATAGACACCCATCAGTGGTTCTTTTGCCTCTGAGCCCATGGATGGCCATTGTGGACTTGTCTCTCTCATCTTGGGGATGGCTGTTGTGGACTCTCCTGCCTCTAATTCTGTAAGCCTACTTAATAAATCCTCTTACATAATTTTACGTGTATTTTCTGTTGATTCTGTTTCTCTGCAGAACTCTAATAAATACAGTCCTCATCTACTTTATTTACCAGATCTCATATTTGTGCAATTTCTAGCTCTTCCCAAAAATTCATATGACCATAAAAACTAAACATTTTTAATTGGCTTAGGGGCTGGGAATGTAGCTCAGTAGTAGAGTGCTTGAATAGACTCAGAACATTGGAGCAGCCATGACAGTGAAACTAATGATGCTGAAAGAAGATACTCATGAAAGACTTACAGAACTGCTTCAGAAAGTGAGAAGAATGCTGGAATAAGTGTTGAAGTGATAGGGAGTGTTTTGAGGGGGGATTAATGGCAATATGTGTTTTATTGTACTTTATACAAATGAAACATTTACTGTGGTTTTCAATCGTATTTCATGTACTTGTTTATTCCTTTTATCAGCAGAGTAATATTCCATTATTTGAATA
Organism: Cuniculus paca; assembly: GCA_004365215.1. Taxonomy (NCBI): domain Eukaryota; kingdom Metazoa; phylum Chordata; class Mammalia; order Rodentia; family Cuniculidae; genus Cuniculus; species Cuniculus paca. The sequence continues at coordinate 2,039 of RJWT010033381.1, forward strand.
TATAAAGTTTGGCTATAAGTAGATACTGGACTGGCTCTCATTTGGTGGTTATGGGCAATGCTGGTACTTTCTTTTACTGTACTTGTATCCTGCTGCACATACGTGACAATTAAACTTCATTGTTAACTTGATTGGCTTGGGAGCTGTCTAGGAGTTTAGTAAAGCACAATTTAGGGTGTACCTTGGTAGGTCATGGAGGCATGGCTTTGGGTTTGGATCTGGCCCTGGCCCCTTATTTTCTGGCAGTCTTTCTAATCTCTGGTTTCCTGCCACCATGAAGTGAGCAGTGTTTATCTACCACACCCTTCCACCATGATATTTCTGCCTTGGAGCCAGCTGGCCATGGACTGAGCCCTCTGAATCCACAAGCTTAATAACTATCTTCTCCTTTAGGTTGTGTGTCAGGTGTTTTGGTCACAACAACAAAAAGCTAACTAATACAGAAAGCAGGGCCTGGAATCTTTGTGAGAGTCACTGTATAAGTCCACAGTGAAAGACTGAAGAAACCCGAGTCTGATACCCACAGGTAATGGCAGTAGCAAAAGATGCACCTGCTCAAGCAGGATGGAGATTTTCAAATGTAGCTGACTTCTTCCTCTTTCATTCCATCCAGGCCACAAACCTTTTAGATGGTGGCAGCCACAATTAGGTCTTTGCCCCTCAGTTTACTGGCCTACCTGGCAATCAGATACACCTAAAACCATGCTTTACTAATCTGTTAGGTGTTGCTTACTCCAGCCAAGTTGACAGTCATGATCAGTGGTCACAGTAGATACCTCGCTCACTCGGGAAGGAAAGTGCGTAGCTCCTAACTCTGCTCTAAAGTGGCTCACCAGATTTTATTCCCAGAAGTAGTGGATGAGAGGCTCTTTTTATTGCTCCACAGACTAGTCCCTACTTGGTATTGTTAGCCTAATTTTTGCCGTCTGATGAGGGTGCAGTGGTATCTCATTCTTGCTTACTTTGCATTTTCTAGGTTACAATTCATAAGGAGCATCTTTTGATCAGTTTGCCTACTCAGATTTCCTTTTTGTGCCTGCTCAAGTCTTCCTTTCTTGCCCCCGCCCCGTTAGATTATCTGTGATTTTTTTTCTTGATCACTAGTTTTTCAATCTGGATGAGTTTTTCTTTTCTTTTGCACCGGGGATTGAACTCATGACATTGCGCTTGCCAGGCAGGCGCTTAGGCCACTGAGCTAAATCCCCAGCCCTTGTCTTTTTGAAACAGGGTCTCCCTATGCCGTTCAGGCTGGCCTTGAGCTCACTTTGTAGCCCAGGCTGGTCTCAAACTCACAACAATCCTCCTGTCTCAGCCTCCCGAGTGCAGGGATTACAGGCGTGAGCCACCACACCTGGTTTTTTCATTCTTATAGATTATGTGTTGTACATTTGTGTTCCTTCTGTAACTTGCTTTCCACCCAGTGGCATTTTTTTAAATTGTAAAGTTCATAATTTTGTTGTAGTCAAGTTTTAAATCTTTTATACTTAGTACTTTTTGTGTTTTTTGAAAATAACCCAAGGTAATGAAAATATTTTTCCTATATTATTTCTGCCTTTCACGTTGAGGTTCATAGTCACTATGAAGCACAGAGGGCTAATTTCGTTTTACTTTTTAATTTTTAGTATTGCACCTAATTATCCCAGCACCATCATTTGGGGGTAAAGGGCTGTCTTTTCCCCCCGCAGGGTCCGCAGTGTCGCCTCTGTCACAGTCAAGTGTTCATGTCAGTTGAATCTGTCCCTGACCTCTGTTCACTGCTTTGTCTGTCCCTTCCCAAGACCTCACGAGTTAATTACTGCAACCTTCTAATGAGCTTGAGATTAGGTAAGCAAGTCTTCTCACCTTGATTTTCTCCTTGTTAAGTGTCCTGACTATTCTTAGTCTGCATTTTAGAATCATTTTGTCCAGTCTCACCGAAAATCCTGGTGGGATTTTTATTGAGTGTGTATTAAATCTGTAAACTGTTAGGATTACAATCTTTTATATCTTCTTAAGGATCTCTCAACAGTATTACAATTTTCTTTATAGGGCCAGGGATTTAGCTCAGCAGCTCAAGTGCTTTCCTGGTAAGCACCAGGTCGTGAGTTCGATTCCCTGGTACCAAAAAAAAAAAAAGTGAGTTGTGAATTCTGTTAGACGCTTGAGTCTTATAAGTCAGCTGCTGATAAAGATGAATAGTTTTCTTTATAGATGTCTTACAGTTTACACTTTTTGTTACATTTATTGCTAGATGTTTAACAAAACTATCAATTTACTTTTTTTCCTTTTCTTTTCCTTCCAGTGATTGGGATCGACTCAGAGCATCATGTGTGCTAGGCAAGTGCTCTACTGCTGAGCTGTGCCACTAGTCCTGCGTCATTATTTTTGAGACAGGGTCTTTCTGTATAGTTCAGGCTGGCCTTAAACTCACTGTGTAGTCTGGGCTGGTGTCAGACTCATGGTGATCCTTGTGCCTCAGCCTCCCAAGTGCTGGGATTGCAGGTGTGCCCAGCTTCCTAGATCTTTTCTTAAAATATTATTTTTTAACTGTCATTTTCTTGTTTGATGGTAAACATCTATGTATCAGAATGTGTATAGGAAGGTGGATAGGGTGGCCTACACCTATAATCCCAGCACTCTGGAAAGCTGAATCAGGAGGGTCACAAGTTCAATTCCAGCCTGTGCAAATCAGTGATTTAGCAAAACTGCCCCCCCCCAAAAGTCGGGACTGGAGATGTACCTCAGTTCAGGAGTCAGGTTCAATCCTCAGTACAAGGGAAAGGAAAAAAAAAAGAGAGATTCATTTTGAGTGCTTGTTAAAACATTTCTGAAAATAATGTATCCTCATAGTGGATATCTAGTTTGGCTGAAATAGAAATAGGTGTGAGATTATCGTCTGATGGGCTCTTGCTATTCACCATTGCAAAGGTGAAGTCAGCAATTTGATTCTAGTTTCTTTCTGACTGTTCTGTCTGAAAGCCTTTATGTTCTTCTTTTTATTCTTGGTGTTCTGAGACTGTCACCATAACGTCTACTTTTTGAATATAGTATCTTGAAAATCTGTGTACTTGTTTTAAACTTTGTTTGAATCATATGTGCTGCTTCTGGAAAAAAAATTTCCATATTTCCTACTTCTTGTTTTAGTCTCAAATCAGCAAGCATTTTCTATAGAAGAAGACAGCAAATACTTCAGGTTTTAAATCCATGAAGCAAAGTTGAGGCAGTTCTGTGGATACTTACATAATGAGAGAGATAAGCTTTAACCAGGAATGGAACTCAGGACCTTGCGCTTGCCAGGCAGGCGCTTATGCCACTGAGCTATATTCCTGGCCACAAAACTTAAGGTGTTAACCAGGCAGCGTAGTGCATGCCCGTAATGCCAGCACTTGGGAGCCTGAGGTGGTTTTCCAGTTCAAGCTCAACCTGTACAACTTGGTGACTTCACGAGACCTTGTCTCAGAATAAAATATTAAAAGGGCTGGGAATATAATGTAGCTCAGTGCAGGGGCCCTGGGTTTAACTCAGTACTATTTAAAGAGAAAAAATACAACAAATAGTTAAAATAACTTTTTGTAATTCAGGTCTGCTAACAAGAATGATAGGATTCTTTTTTGTGGGATATTTTATTAATTGGGGTTCGCAGTTACTGTTCTAGGTCATCAAAATTGATTATTAAGGTTTATCTGATAATATGAATATGTAACGAAATTTTATTTGAACTCTAAAAATGTCTTTCACTACAGATAGGCACTGCCAAATGCTGATGTGAGTTCACCAGCATATGATTTTAATTGAGCATATTCATTGCCTGCCAGAACTTTATGGAACTTTATATTAGAGTCTTCTCTTGATTTGTCGTAGTAGAAGTTCTTCAGTAGTACAGTTAAGTGGATTTTGAAATGGCCGTTTCCTTTGTACTTACATTTACATCTGAAAAACACTGTTGGGACTACAGTTTGAGTGTGAGCTATACATTGGCTGCAAATTCCTGTAGGAATGGAGATCTGGCTCCAGTTTTAACTTTGAAAAATAGCAAAACTGAGCAGCATTAGTAACATCTATCAGCTCATCAAGAACCAAGGAAAGCCGCTGAAACTTCTGTCTTTTTAAAAAATTACCTTTTCCCCACCATGGTGGTACACGACTGTAATCTCAGCAACTGGAGAGGCTGAGGAAGAGAATTTTAAGTTCAAGGCCTGGGCAAATTAGCAAGACCCTGACTCAGAATTTAAGAAGTGTTAAGGACATAGTTCAGTGGTAGAGCACTTACCTAGCATGCGTGACACCCTAGATTCAATCCCAGAACCCCTAAAAAATAAGGTCTGTTGAAGTTTTTCCCAAGTTCTTCGTGTCTTGAGCAATTGTCTTAAACAACTTTGTTTTCTCTGAATCATTTCTTCCACTGCTATAATTAAATACTATTTAATTAACTCACTCAGCTTTCTTTGGCTAGCTAACAAATGAACCAAAAACTAACTTTGATTATAGCCTTGTTTCCATTTTTAATTTCTGTGAAGAAATCCGTGATGAGAAATCCATATTTTAAACTTTCTAGTTTTTCTATTTTGTGTATGTTGGAAATATTTTGATGAATACTTACAGTATCAGCATATATTATGTTGAACTTTATTATTATATAATAATATTAATACTATACCATCTTATTTGACACTAAAATAATCCATTTTTCACTACACAGGACTTAGAACCCACAGGAGAAGACTTAGCTTTTACCAGACATTGAATGCAATTTCTTTGGGTCATAGTTTTCTGTTTTTGTTTTGTGTTGTTTTTTTCACTCCAGGAGGAAATTCCTGGTTGATTTTGTTACCGTGAGGGGTTGGGCAGAGAAAATTTGTTGTAATAGCTTTGTCTGTTTTTATGTATAGTATTGTTTCACCTTCATGTGTGACTGCATTACTCACATTCCTCCTAAATCCAACCTCTGGAGCTTAACTTTCTTTTTGTGAAAAATTTGTTTAACTCTCAATTATTGATGGAAATACCTCAGGTCCTCTATACATGCATGTGCACACATGCATGCGCTTATGTACGCATGCTCTTTATGTAGTATGTAAAGCAAGAAAATCTTTTATTTGAAAGAAATTTGCACTATTTTATTAAACTCCTTTACAAAAGAGAAAGGAGTTGTAATAGCCCATATTTTCTAAGTTGTACTGTACAAAGAACAAACTGAAGCAGTGAGTTTACAGTTACCTAAATGAAAAAATGTTCAGTCCTTTGTATTTTGTGTATTTCAGTACCCTCTGAAGCAAATGATTAGCAGTATTCTCCTTTACTACGTAATAAAACAATGTAATTGATGATGGTCCAGGTTTTATTAATGTTGCCCTATCTTCTCATGTCTTCATTCAATATGAATCAGACATGTTATTACCTGTGGTAAAAGGAATCTGCTTCAGTATTACAGACCTATGTGTTTTGTGCAGGTGAGAGCACTTAATCTGGATTACCAAAATATTTTGAGTCATATACAATGAGCAGAATTTCATCTCTGTGTTTAAGCTAAACTTCTTGGGTGCTGGTACATCCTGACTGTGGTAGAACACTTGCCTAGGACAGTTCAGTGATAGGGCACTTACCTGATTCCCAGCACTAGCAAATAAATAAATGTAAAGTCAACTTGATTATAGCAAACAGAGTTGTTCTTTTTGTCATCATTACTGAGGAGAAGTTGGCTTTGATAGCAGTGATACCAAAGTATAAGTCACTTTCCGATTGGGCTAATAAAATTTACATGATGTTTTATGAAATGATGAAATAATCAAAATATTTAAAAGTATCATCTGTGCAAAGAAAGAAATACAATGTGAAAACTGGGTCCTGTAATCCTTTTTGTGAAGATTTGGGGGTGTGGTCTTCTAATTCAGTAAAATGCGTTCAGTTTATACATTGAGGATCTTCTCTCAAATCATCCTTAACCATGAGTATGTACTGGTTTGTTTGGTTTTAATTCTGGAAGATTTCAAATATTTAAGAGTGGAGAGAATAGTATATGAAACTCCATGTGCTCATCACCCAATTTCAACAGTGATCAATTCATGGCCAGTCTTGTTTCTTTTGAAAACTCGCCTGCATTGAATCTTAAGTTTTTAAAATCAGAATTTAATTTTTACTTAGGTTAGACACTTTGGAAACTCTGCAGCATCGCCAAAGAGTTTGCCATATAGAAAATCAAGAAGTAAAGACTATGAGTCATATAGTGATAATGATACCTGCAGTCAGGAACCAGAAAATAATTTTGAGAAAGAACTACAAAAGTACATACGAGCTAAAGAAATGGCAAATGCTGCTCAACCCCTACCGTCTTCTAAAGAATCTGTGAAGAAAGAGGAAGCAAAAGATACTAAGCTGTGTAAGTACCAAACTGTTTTACCATTCATAGTGTATGTAGAGAGGCAGTCACAGTTTTCACTTCATCTTTTTCTTTTTTTTTTTGCGGCACCGGGTATTGAACTCATGACCTTGGCCTGCCGGGCAGGCACTTAGACTGCTGAGCTAGATCCCCAGACCTGGTATTTTTGAGACAGGGTCTCACTATGCCATTCAGGCTGGCCTTGAGCTCACTTTGTAGCCCAGGCTGGTCTCGAACTCACAGCGATCCACCTGTCTCAGCCTCCTGAGTGCTGGGATTACAGGCATGAGCCACCACACCCGGCTTTCACTTCATCTTCTGATAAGAGCGTGATTTCCATGGGTCTTTATACCAGACACGAGCTTGCATGGCCCAAGACCCAAATGAGACCTGCTCATTGTAGCAGAAACTGCAGGTGTAGATGGATCATCAGGGGCCATGACTCCATCCTAAATCCATGGCCTCTCCATAAATGAGAGGTAGGGTGTATCAGTACTGCTGTCATTTAAAGAATGCCCTGGAGTGGTTGTATGTCAGACTGTAACTTAGAAATATATTTTAGATTAAGTGAGATTTAGTCATAGATAGTTGGCCAAACAACAATTGTAAATAAAATGAAATTCTTTTTTTCTTTCTCTTTTGTGGTTCTGGAGACTGAGCCCAAGCACTCTCTCACTGAGGTACACTGCTACCCTTTTTAAAGTTGTGAGACAGAGTTTCACTAAGTTGTCCAGGTTGGCCTTGAACTTGGCATTGTCCTGTCTCAGCCTCTTGAGTTGTTGGGGTTTCAAGTGTGCGCCACCATGCCCAGCAGCAAATTAAACTCTTAATGCTTTCTTTTTACTGTTTTTTCCCCCTCAAGTATTCCTTAAATATATCTGTAGGCAAACTTAATGTGTACCAAATATTTTAAATGTAAGGTTTGACTATAATGTATGAAGTCATTTTAAACACTTAAAAGTTTTTTCTTGTGTAAAGCTGTGGCAATTCCTAATTGGATCCATCATAGCCTGAATACTTAAAAAGAATCTAGCTGGTAGCTTTCAAAATTGATTTCCTTCCCTTCCTCCCCCACCCCAACAATACTTTATATATTTTCACAAAGGACAAATTGATAATTCAAAATGTGTTATCATTCCCTTTGGTCTCTTAAAGGCTTCTAGAAAAACAGATCAGTTTTCCCTCATTGGCCAGTGCAGAACTCTTCCTGAATTAATAAATTGCGCTTCTTAAGGAGAAACTGATACTATGCTTTGATGACATTTTAAAAATTAACTTTCTTATTTTTAGCTGCTAAACCAAAAAATAAAAGTCTTAAACCTGGTCATAAGAATGGTAAACAGAAGAAAGTGAAACGAAAGCAGGCCTGCACCGCAGACAGAGGGCCAGATGCCTTAGTGAAGAAGAGCGGTCCCGGGGACGAGGTATGGGGGCAGGGCAGGACAGGACAGGGCTCTTCTGGGCTCTGCTTTTCGTGGGGCTTTTAACTGAATGGCGAACTTTTTATTAGGTTCAGTCAGAGAGGATGTGAGTAGGTGGGATCAGATATTAGAAATATAGATGTTACAGACTGAAACATATTTCTACAAAATCTGTCGCCACCTCAACCTTTCACAAATGAGTCCAAAGCTCCAGAGTTCAGATAATGGCCCGCAGTTACACAGGACCAGCCAGGTGTGAACACTGATTCCTACTCGCTGGTTAGTTTCCTGGTCTGTCGTTTGGTGGACATCGACTGAGATGTTTATTTAGCCAAAGCTAACAGCCCTGCAATATGAAAAACAGATTCTGTCATATGTTAGACTTTAATAACAGTCAATTAAAGCCAAAGACTTAAGCCAAGACATACAGTATTAATTAGATGTAATTTTGATGGTCTTATTAATAAACAATTTGGCATTATTGCAAAACAGATCATTAAATGATTCTATACGTTAGCTCCTGTAGTCGCACATACCGTATTCCTTAAATCGTAGTTACTAATTCGGTGTACAAAAACTGAAAACTGTACTGCAAGTTAATGCATTAAAAGTAGTTTGTTTCTTAAGAGCTAAAATGGATTTTAAAATCCCTCTGTTGATTTTTTATATAAAAATCTTTTTATGCCTTTATAGCCATCTTTGAGGGTGCATTTCTAGTTACGTCCGTTAATTTGAGCCAGTCAGTATGTCCACCTCACGCCCAGTGAACGTCTTGTCGAAACTTCAGATTTCACAGCCCTTCGTTCAGCCTCTTATTCCTAGCTTTGTCTCCATTATTCTAAAGACCTCTCTCCTTAGACTTTTTATCATAAGTCCTGGCACTTTCATTATTTTTTTCATTCATTTTTTATAAAATAAGGGCAAAGTATAGTGAAATAGTTAATTGAACAAATGCTAATGTTCAGTGATGGGATGCCGTTGAAACTGAGAAAAACTTCCTATTTAAATTGATGCACGAAAGTCCAAATCTTACGCGTGAATCACAGCTCAGACTCTGAGTCACTTTGTAATGTCTTAAAAGGTGGTTTAAAGTAACTTTGTTCAGTGTAAAATATTCCATTTTCTGTCCCTCACTTTAGTTTGCTTTTGCTTTTGAAGGATGGTGAGCCTAAGGAGAAGCAGCAGCATGTGAGAATGAGTCAGGGGTTCATCAGCCAGCACACAGTGGAACGCAAGGGGAAGAAAGTTTGCAAATATTTTCTTGAAAGGAAATGTATAAAGGTATAAAAATGTGTAAGCAAAAAGTATGCTTTAGCAAAAATGTACTAAAACAAACTACTGTTTCCATTTGACACCCTTTAATATCATACCTGTTAAGTTGTTAAAACTCTTTCTTCCTAGAAAAGGTTCTATCAGAAAATTTTAAATACTCTTTTATTTTTAAAAAAGTGTATCATTTTTTAAAAATGCTTTGTGACGTAAATGTTTAGTACTTAAGAAAATTTTAAGCAGTTGTAAAATGTGGTTTTAACACAACTCATTAAGAAGTAGACCTAAGTTTTCTAAGAACTAGACCTGTTGCTAAGAGTTGCTTTTATTGTTTATGGAATCATTCACTTATTTAAAGTTTGTTGGCCTTTTAATGACTTAACTAGAAGTGATAGTGCCTTGTTCCTGTCCTTTCTGTTGCCAGGGAGACCAGTGTAAGTTTGATCATGATACAGAGATGGAGAAGAAAAAGGAAATGTGTAAGTTTTATGTACAGGGCTATTGTACCCGAGGTGAAAACTGCCTGTATTTGCATAATATCCTTTATCATAAGTTACAGTACATGACGAGACCCTGACTTAAAAAAGCTAAAAATAAAAGAATTCAGGGTTTCTACTAGCAGGAAAGATACTTATATAGCAAAAATACAATTATGATATTAAATTCATAGCAAATTTTAGCTGGATTAAGATTGTTAGTTCTAGTCCTTAACATCTGTGCTACATGAATACCCTTGCAAGTTTTATCACACAGGAACAAAGTGTTACCAGGGAGAGCACTGCAGGTTTTCACACGCCCCCCTGACAGCTGAGACACAAGAACTGTTGGCTAAGGTAAGCACTTCTGTCCTGATCTTTTAAACTTTTTCTTTTTAAAGAATACATTTAAAAGAACAGTGAAAATTTGAAAGGATAACCACTCTTTAGGGAGAGTTCTCGTAGGTTTCAATGTGGGACATATTAGGATTGATACCCTAAGAATTTAGTCACTAACTTAATACTTAATTCTTTAATAATTTGGAAAATTATTTTTTATTTGCTTTTTTTTTGGTACTGGGAGTTGAACTCAGGACCTTGTGCTTGCCAGTCAAGCACTTATGCTGCTGAGCCATATCCCATGACCCTTATTTGCTTACGTTTTTTGGGTAGCTGAAAGATTTTTTTTTTGTTCATTGATAGCATAAATTGGAATATTCTTAAAACCTTCCATGTAGTTAACAACTTCCATACCTTGGCAAAACAAAGGGAAACAAGGCAAAGCAGGGCAAGAGTTCTGCTATAAAGACTCTTAAGAAGGAAAGTTAGAGTTGTGGGGCCGTAAACCACTCTTTAGGGAGAGTCACATCAAAGAATAGACAAGTGGTGGTTTCAAAAGTTTCCTCCAGGTATTCTTTGGTCTATGGGGAAAGATTATTGAAAGATTATGTTCATTTATATTCCTTCATTTCTCATATGTTAATTGGAGGTATTCTCTTCAAAATTAAAGGAAATATATAGATGAAGATAAAAGATTTCTTAAAAACCTGTCCTCTCCTCTGGAGGCTGAGGCAGGAGGATCACTGAAAGCTTGGGGCCAGCTTGAGCTATATATAGTAAATTCAAGGCCAGCCTAACTACATAGTGAGACCTTGTCTCAAAAAACAAAAAACAAAAAAAACCAGCCAGGTGTGGTGGTGCATGCCTGTAAGCCCAGCACTTGGGAGACTGAGACAGTTGGACTGCTGCGAGTTTGAGGCTAGCCTGGGCTACTTAGTGAGTTCAAAACAAACAAACAAACCAAACCAAAAAACCTAATGATCATCTCTCTTGTGGCAAAAGTTCCTTTTAGTATATGAAAATATTAAAAAGTCAAAGATGCTTATTTCTAGATATCTTTATGTTGTAAAATACGGGAAAGTTATTGTGGAATTAGAAATTATAACTTTATTTATATGAAATATATATGGAAAATGATAGGTATTTTTTATTTCTTCTCATAGTTGATTAGGATGTGTGTTACTGAAATCTTTTGAAAAACAAGAAAATAGCAGTGTACCTAATTACATATCAATGCATAAAATGGCCCCTTTTTTTTTATAATTAGGTTTTGGATACTGAAAAGAAGACATGTAAATAAAGTAGACTAAAAAAGGTAAAAGTAGACTGTACCATATTTCTCATTCTCTGAAACCTCTAGACTTTTTTTTAACCTCTAGACATTTGCATGGTAATCTCAATAAGGCTTTTTATTTTCTCAAATAGAAATATTTTTCTCCTTTTCCCCACTAACAAAATTATGAAACTATTTAATATGTATGCATAGACTTGTGACTTTCCATTGGCTGCCTTCTCCATCTGGCTCTGTCTTTCATTTGTGTTTTTATTTTCTTGTGTTTCTTTGTACATTTATTAAACATGTATAATTCACTAAGTAATATGTTTAGCTTAGCTTATGGTTAACAGTACTCTTAAATTGGTGACTTGCTATTTTCATTCAATATTATGCTACTAAAAATCCTTTTATGTAGGTGTATGTGTCATTCATTGTTACTGCTGTATAGCATCTATGAATATGTTATAGTTTAGTTATACTTTTGATGGACATCTAGATTTTTTTTATTTTTTAATCCAAACTGTTACAAATATTCATATATGTTCTCTTGGAATAAATGTGCCCAAGTTTTGAAGGTATATGCCAAGGAGGAGAATTATGTAAGTTTAAGATACTTTTTTTTTTGCGGCACTGGGGATCGAACTCACGACCTTGCGCTTGCCGGGCAGGCGCTTAGACCGCTGAGCTAGATCCCCGGCCCTGGTGTTTTTGAGACAGGGTCTCACTATGCCATTCAGGCTGGCCTTGAGCTCACTTTGTAGCCCAGGCTGGTCTCGAACTCACAA
>RJWT010033382.1:0-13911 GCA_004365215.1 Cuniculus paca
AAACCACCAGCTTAGAATGGGGGCTTTTAGTTCCAAATCAGATTTTTCACCTTTTGTAGCAGGGTGAGACTTCCATTCCAGAAGCATCTACAGGGGCTGACACGAAAGGAGTTCCTGCAGTGGGCAGAGACAGGTTACAAGGCCTCTTTCTATCTACTTCTGCATTTAACATTCCTAATATGAATAGTGTAAAAGTAGCATGACTATCAATTTAAATATAATCTTACACAATTTATGAAGATACTAATGTTAATCGTATGATGATTAATTAACTTTGATAAATACTAATATGTGTTTATGTTGCTGATGGTTCAATGTCAGTGATAATCCACAATTAAAATATTCTCAAATTACTTTCATATTTATATTTCAAAATTTTATTTTCTGCTAATCATATTTGATTTTATGTAAAATAATTATAATTATATATGAGAATAACAAGATTTCTAGTTCTATAACAAATTGATTTTGTCTAATAAGTTAAAAAGAAAAAAACACTGGGCTTGGTGACATATTCATAATCCTAACTACTTAGGAGGCTGAGGTCAGCCAGGGCCTTGGGTTGAATAATCACTTATACCACAAAAAGAAAAAAAAATTCTTCAGTTTAAACAGAAATAAGCTGAAACCTTTGTGAAAAATCTGAAGTAGCAATGGGAAAATGGTTTTATTTTCTTTTAGTTTCAACATGACTCCAGTTTTTCCTAGTAAAAGCAGATATGAAGTCCACCAATTTATGTGCTGTCAAATTATGTAAGCCTTAAAACAAACGAATACCTTAAAAATCATATTTGAATATAATATCATTATAATATTTCCCTTTCTTAAATCTTTTTAAACTTACAAAGCCCAAGTACCTTTTTTCTCCTGAACCATCCTGATCCATACACCTACATAATTCCTAAAGCTGGAAAATCAGGAAAAAATTCTGTAACAAACCTTATAAAAAGTAATTCTTACATCTGTTTCTTTTGAGTCTTATGTTCCTGATGACTTTTTCCTTCAGAAATGATTTGCCAGCCTTGGAACTTTCCAGTGTTTCCCTGACTCACAGTATATTTACAGTGTGCACCTCAGGAAGAAATATACACTAACTATTTCCTTCTGTACTTGGGAAAAAAAGCACCAAAATTGGGCAACAGAAACACATGAGGAGCAATTTGCTGATTAAAGTCCCTTAAAATGATGAGTTTTTGAATCTTATTAAGTAAAACCTTATTCTTCCATCAGATTAATATAAATTAATAAAATGCTTAAAGCTACAAAAGAAATTTAACTATTTCAAGATTGTCCCTTACATAAATTCAAGAGGTTTAAATGGTGTCAGTTTCAAAAGTTGTACTGACTGTAATCACATTAACCACAGGGAGATGTCTTAGGAATTTCTGATTGACATCTCTTGGTCATAATGGGGTATGGATTGAAATGATGCACAGTGAAGACGTTCACATCATAGTATGGAAAGCATACAGATTTCCATGCTACAGAATCAAGAAAGTGACCGTGTCCAGGGCATACTGTGGGTTCAAGCCACACTCCTCTTGGCAATCATCGGTGAATCCTGGAAAAGGAAAGTGGCAGAACACAAGTCGAGGGAAACACCAAAAGAGGGAACAGGGCCTCCAAGAAACAAAACAAAACCAAAAAACGAGCAGGAAGGCAGGCAAGAAAGATCCAGGGGGAATCCCATTCTAAAATACGTGCTTTCTCCCTGGCAGCAGAATTCTGTTTTAACACACAGTTGATATTTGTGACTTTGTTTGCACTCTCCATTAAGTTGAGCTACATACTTATACAGTAAGTGAAAATGACCTGAAGAATTGACGATCTGAGCCAATTACAATTCACCTGCTGAAAATATGAGTTCTCTTGTGCCTAAAAATAAACCCATCCATCTCAGAAGGACCTTCAGAGCCCATCACGGTCTGGCCTTAGCCTCTCCTCCCAAACACTGCAGGTCACAGACTGCTTGCGAAGGATCCTCACACCTCCCACCATTTCTCCTGGCTGGTCTGAGGTCCAGCCTGACCACTACCCCTGCATCATCTGCTGCATCCACACGCTGCCTTCTCTATGATAAAATATTCCTCCAGTTTTCTCAGCTTATTGTTATTCTCTCACACCTCTCCATTACTACCTTCTTAGGATTTATACTTTTTAACATTTTTAACACAAAGTACTGTCCAGGAACATAATAATTGCTTGATAAATTTTTGCTGTTCATTGAAGACAGAACTTCACAGTTATATTAGAATCATGAAATCAGGTTTTATAACTATCTATGGGTTCCCGACTGCATTGCCCACCCCAGAAAGGTCTTTTGAGATGACAACATCCTACAAATTGATTAGGTAGGCAAGATACATGTCTTTTTTTAATTTTAAAGAAAAAATGATAAAGATAAACATAACAATGAAACCAAGTTTCAAAACAGGTTAGTAGGTTAAATAGTAGATACAATGCATATTGTTGTCTTTGTAGTAGTTATTCAGAGTACAAGACATAGGCATGATGTCCTGTTCAAACAATATTAGCACAAAGTTTCTTTTCAAGGAATTAAGAGAAGATAGCTGTATAGCGATTTTAACTATTTTGTGTATACATATTTTTTCTTTTTCCCTTTCATCCTTTCCCCTTTCCCCCATCAGTTTGTCTTTTCTTTTGAATAATTTCTTCTGAATTCACAATATCTATTGTACATTTTCAATTCTATTCACTTGTTCAGTTTCTCACACTAGTGAAACAATACTATGTTTACACATACAGGTCTGATTTATTTCACTTATGAGTATGGTCTCTAGTTGCATCCATTTACCTATAACAGTCTACAGTTTATCCTTCTTTATGGCTGAGTATTATTCCATTATATGTAAAGAAATAGCCATATCTTTTTTATCCATTCCTCGGTTTTGGGCATTTGGGTTGTTTCCAAGATCTAGCTATTACAAATTGTACTGCTATAAACACAGGTGAACATATATTGCTGTGGTATGATGTTTTTAATCCTTTAGGGAAGATACCCAGAAGGGGAATAGTTGGGTCAAGTGAGACCTCTAATTCTAGTTTTTTGAGGAATCTCCACACTGATTTCTACAGTAGTTGCACCAGTCTACATTCACACCAACAGTGGAGAAAGGTTCCCTTTTCCCCAGGTTCCCTCTAGCATTTGTTATCAGTTGATTTTTTTTTATGATAGCCATTCTTTCTGGGGCAAGATGGAATCTCAGTGTTGTTTTAATTTACATCTCTTGAATGACCAATGATGTTGAATGCTTTTTCATGTATTTGTTTCTCATTTGTATTTCTTCATCTGAGAAGTTCATATTCATCTCAAATGCCCGTTTTTAGGTTGGGTCTTTGAATTTGGGGGTCTGATTTTTTTCAACTCTTTGTATGTTCTAGATGTAAGTTCTTTGTGGAACAACTGGCTATAATTTTTTCCCACTCTTGGGTTGTCTTTTCACTCTGTTGGTGATTTCTTTTGTTGTACAAGTATTTTAATAAGGTGAGATCCCATTTGTTGATTGTATTATTTCCCTTGCAGTCTGGGTTTTGTTCATGAACTCTCTGTCTACACCTCTATCTTTGAGATTTCTACCTGTATTCTCTTCCAGTAAATTTAGTGTTTCTACTTTAATATTTAGAACTTTGATCCACTTTTACTTTAGTTTAGTGCACAGTGATAGACATGGGTCCAGTTTTAGTCTTCAGCATGTGGAAAACCAATTTTTCCAGCACCATTTATTACAGAGACTATCTTTCTTCCAGTGAATATGTTTGGCCCCTTTGTCAAAGAAAAGGTGACTGAGAGTGTTTGGGGATGCATCTGCGTCTTCTATTCTGTTCCACTGATCCTCAGGCCCGTTCGTTTGTTTCTTTGTTTGTTTGTCTCCAATACCAGGATGATTTTATCACAGTAGGTTTGTAGTATACTTTCAAGTCTGGGATTGTGATGCCTCCTGACTTGCCTTTGTTGCCCAGAACTGCTTTTGTTATTCTAGGTCTTTTCTGTTTCCAAACGAATTTTAGGAGTGTTTTCTCTAGATCTGTGAAGTATGTTAATGGTATTTCAATTGGGATTGCATTAGATCTGTATAGCAGTTTTGAGAATATGGCCATTTTCACTATGTTGGCTCTTCTTATCCAAGAGCAAAGGATATCTTCCATTTTCTGATATCCTCTTCAATCTCCTTTTTAAGGGTACTATAATTTTCACTGTACAGATCTTTTACATCCTTTGTTAGATTGATTCCTAAGTATTTCTTTTTTTTCTTTTTTTTTTTTTTTGGATGTTATCAGGAAGGGTGTGCTTTCCCTAATTTCTCTCTCAGTGAGTTTGTTGCTTGTGTACAGGAATGCTACTGACTTTTGAGTGTTGACTTTGAGGATATGTTTTGTTTCTGATTTATAAAAAATTTTAAATGCTTTAAGAAACACAGGGGAAACACACATGCTGTTTATTTGCTGCAAGGTCAGGGAAAGCTGTGGCCTAAAGCAGTGATGGTGAACCTTGAGAGCTTTC
This sequence comes from Cuniculus paca, assembly GCA_004365215.1. Classification (NCBI taxonomy): domain Eukaryota; kingdom Metazoa; phylum Chordata; class Mammalia; order Rodentia; family Cuniculidae; genus Cuniculus; species Cuniculus paca. The sequence goes on from RJWT010033382.1 coordinate 4,523, forward strand.
AATGATACAAACATGACACTGCAGCATGAATGCCATAGGTCCACCACCACTGGCCTTGATGAACCTGAGCAGGAACTTGGGTTGGGTGAGGGATGAGGAGGGCCCAGATGGTGTAAGTATAGTTAGCCATGGGCGGAGAGTGGTAGGAAAATTTCTCCATTCCTAACTTAGGAATTCAAAGACTACCATCTCTAAATGTAAGAAAATTGTCATCAGCCAGCATACTGCTGAAAATTTATCATATTTTCAGAACATTTCTATCCTAATAGAGAATACTCTGAAGTGTTTTCTGATACAGATGAAAGCTCCCAAAGGATATAAATGCAAAAGGAATAAATTGGATACATTGGCATGTATGATGGACTTGATAAACATAAAGAATGGGTAAAATTCCCAGGCATTCTGGTGCACTCCTGTAATCCCAGCACTCGGGAGGCTGAGATAGGATGATCATTGCAAGTTCGAGACTACTCTGGGCTATAAAGTGAGCCCAAGGCCAGCCTGAACTGCAAAATAAGACCCTGTTTCAAAAAGACAAAAAAAAAAACCAGGTAAATTAAGTTACATGGCTATGTCTATCAATTCCTGCCATTACTGTTTCACCCATCAACTGCTCTTGTAGCTGAGTAAGAGTAGGTTGATTCTTCTCGAACATACTTCTATTATGGATCAAAGAAAATAAAACTGAGCTGAACTGAAATAACAAAAATAGTAATAATATCATGATTTGTTCATTGCTTACTATGTAGCCAGTGCTGTAACATTTACTTTGTCATATCACTTAATCACAAAAACTATTAACATGATAATTTTACAAAAGAAGACAATGAGGTTTTTGAGAAAATAAATAACAAGGTCACATAACTAGTACATGATGAAGTTTTGTTTATGCACATTTTGTTTAGGGTATAGCGCTCACATGCTTAACCACATTACCCCCTAGACCTTCTAAACACTGTCACATGTTTATCTATTGTTAAAAGGACAAGCTAATTCATGGAAAGACTAAAATACTTTTAACCATATCTGTCATTTTGTTCCTCTTGCTGTTAGTGGCAGACACTTCTAGAACTATGGATTTAACTTAGACTATTGTTTTGTTGTAAAACAGAGGAGGTAAACAGTTGATGTCTGAAGATATTTTGTGGTTTCACTGCCTTAACATACTTCACTGTTAGCTATAGCTAGGGTAACAGACTGCAAAATGTTAATGACAAAGCTATCATGCAACTATCACAGAGGACTTTGAATATCATCTGATGTTAGAGATACAATTTTTATGCTTGGTTGAGATCCAAAAACTAAAGAGAAGAAAATATTTTACCTTGACATCTCCCTTTTCTTCTGTTGAAAGTTTGAAAGCATTGAATTTATGTTGGATTTTAAGTTTTGTCTTTTTCCTCTATTAGTTTCTGAACTAGTTGATGGTACATATGTTGCCCCAGCATATAGCACCATACATACTAATGACCAACATTAATCAATACAAGATACATATTTAATGAATATATAAATCACTCTATCTACACTGATAATGCACTGATAATGCGTAGGTCACCATTAAGGAATAAATGAAGTTAAACCATGTTGACACTTTAACAAGAATCCTGAAATAGACAGATCATCCTTCACACCCCAAGTATCAGCCCTGCCAGAGACAGACAAACCTCAAAGCTAAAAAGAAACCCAGTGCATTGGTGACAGTAATCTGCTGTACACATGATACAGGAAGCAGAGACAGAACTTCATGTGGTGCTGTTAATACAAAGGACACTCAAAAGCACAGCTATTTTCTGAACAATGAGAAATGTACTTAGAGAAAAGCTACTTTTGCCTCTGAACACTCAATAAAGTCACTCCTTTAGGCTGCTCAACATAATGCATTTTGTGAAGAGAAAGCAATTAATCAGGGAGTTCATGAGTGTGTGAAATCTTTAAAACAATGAATAATGGTTTTGTATAGTACGGTGTGCAACGTGATGTCTTACTATATGTGTGCATCATGGAATAGCTAAATCAAGCTGATTTACATATGTATTACTTCCCATACTTATTTTTTTAGGTAAGATCAGTTAATATCTACTGTTACCAATTTTATGTATACTCCCTATTAACTATAATCACCATGATTTATGACGGAGATCTTGAACTTATTCCTTCTATCTAACCAAAATTTTCTATCTTTTGACCAAAATCTCCCCAAACTCCTAAGGTGCAGCCTCTGGTAATGACCACTCTACTCTCTCCTTCACTAAGTTTGACTTTTTAAAATTTCACTTGTAAATTAAATCATGCAGTATTAGATTTCTGTGCTTGGTTTATTTAACACAATGACCTCCAGATTCATCCAAATACTTAGAATGATCGAATTTCTTTAAAGGCTGAATAGTATTCCATCATTTGTAGTACCATATTTTTAATCCATCCACTCATTAGTGGGCATTTAGGTTGACTCCATATCTTGGCTGTTGTGACTCATGCACCAATGAACATGGAATCTGACATACTGACTCCATATCCTTTGTATAAATACCCAGAAGTGGGATTGCTGGATTATCTGGTAGTTCTTTCTTAATATTTTTAAAAGTAACCTCCATACTGTTTTCCACAAGAGCTACACTAATTACATTCCCATCAACAGTGTATAGGGGTTCACTTTTCACCACTCCTCCCCAACACTTGTTATTGTTCACCTTTTTTAACATACCTTTTCTAACAGGTGTGAGGTGATGGCTCGTTGTGGTTTTAATAAATTTTCCTGATGAGTAGCAATGTTGAACATTTTTTCATGTATCTGTTGGCCATTTGTATGTCATCATTCTGAGTTGATTTTTTTGTATGTGGCATGAGATGAAGTGTCTAGTTTCATTTTTCTCCAGTCTTCCCAATACCATTTATTGAAGAGATTGTCTCTCACTCACTGCATGTTCTTGACCTCTTTTTCAAAAATCAATTGACTATAAATACATGAATTTATTTCTGGGATTTTAATGACTTTCAAATCATTCAACAGAATGTCTCACATGAATTATTACCACATCTGTTGCTCATCATAATTTCAAAATTACTGATACGATTTCTACATTTAGCAATTTTGTGTTTGGTAGCCAGTATTCTCAAAGGCAGATAATATAGAGGTTGCCAAGCTAATAACCTCAATATTGGTTTTGTAGCTGTCATTGTTTCGATGGTCTTCCATGCTCCAGAATGATTTCCCCTTGGGAATATGGAGACCAACATGTGTGTGCTATGGTCTGAAGGCAGGGGCAAAGTTAGAAATCCAGTTACCTGCAAGCTTTAATGTTCACTATAGCCAAAAAGACAAAAACCTCAGAACCCTGCCATTCCATCACTTTTCTTCTCAACTAAAAATGTTTGAAAGAATTATTTTGGTATATCTCTAAGAAAACAGAGTTCTGATTTGCAAATTCCTATGTTTCCCTATGTTATTAAAAAGCAGCAACCAGTCATATGTAACCATGCCTAGATTGGTTGGTTTTTAGCCCATTGCCATATATATCTTATAGGTCCTGATACAGGCACGGCTGGAAAGCCTGAAAGATAATATCAGGATTTCCATTTCTTTAACCATCAGGGAATTACTTAGGTCCTGAGGATGACTGATTTGTGTAACATAGACCAAGAATGCAACAGGTTTGGAAATGAAAGATTTAGAGAACTGCAATCCCTATAGTTTAGCTGTGTAGTTCTGTAAGTATAGGGAATTCACTTAACAGAAATTCACAGGACTTTGTCTTAATGTGTTGTTTTTGTTTTCTTGTAAAGCAAGGTCCTACCAAATCCTTTAGTCATGATTTATTTTGTAGTTTTATGGGTGTTGCTGTGGAGGTGGAAAACTAATGAGTACCTCAGAAAAAATAATTGGATGTGTCATGAATGATGTCCCTGTTTATACTTCTTCTTTAACTGTAATCATTTGTTTAAACAAAAACTCTGCATTTGGATTTACACAATTGTGGGCAAATTGTAAACATCTCAGATTTCTCCCAGGCTCAACCAACGTTACATTTGTTGACACTCATAGTCAAGGAATAGAATCTTACACTTAACAAGTAACTGTATTTGTTAACCAAGTACAAGCCGAACCCTGATTCATAAACTTTCTAACTAATACCTCTAGTCTCATTTATTAACGTTTTTGTTTAATTTACTTAAAACTTTATCTCTCACAGCCAATCTTTGCCTAATGTTTGACTTAGGTAGCTGATACTATTGATCTCACTTTTAAAATTTTTCATATCCCTCCCCTGTGGCATACCATACAGCCCACTACATATACATTACATATCTTTTCCTAGATCATATTCTAGTTCATGTAATTTCCTCTCCCACTATTTTTTCTCATAGAAGGATTTATAAGCTTTAGGATTCACTTTAATGCAGGGCATATCCTTTCACTTTGGTTTTCCTAAGGAAGTCAGTGTATTTTTATAGAAAACACATTATTAACTCTACCTTTCTATGGACTACATCTGCGATTTTCTTATGAATGAGTACCATAATTACTTCATTCCCTGGACTTAATCAAAACTCAGGCACAAGCAAAACCGTTAAAAGCAGCTCTCCCAGTAATCAAGTTCAACAAGATAATCAGCAAAATTTTGCAAAGAAAGTCAGTGTTTTTCTCATTCTTTAATAATAATAATTTATTCACATCTTTATTACTGGATACATTTGAATTTTTTTAAGAATTCACAATTTTACTAAGGTGTCACTAAAACCAGAAAACAAAGGCTCATTAATTTCATCATTTAATTTTGCCCTAGTAATTCTGCCTGAAAAGATAAACACACAGAGAAGAGACATTAATGAGTCTGAGGAGACTAGCTGAAGCATATTCAGTTCCAAGGAAATTTCCATGAAAGGTCTTAATTTGCTTACTTTACCAACTAGAGAATATATAAATTGATCATCTTCATTAATTCAACCAATATTAAACAATTAGATGTGATGGTGAATGTTGAGGATACAAATTAAGCAAGACAAAATCCCTGTGTCAAGTGATTTCATAGTCCAGAAAGGAAGTTAGATTAATAAATAGTAATAAAGAACATGGTCTACTATTCATGATTTATTAGCCACCATACTAGGTGCTAGGTGTACTGCAGGGAGCAAGATAGATAGGCTTGTGTCCAGGTAGAGGATACATGTTGAATTCTAAGAGAGCGGTGAACATTAGATACTGTCACACAGAATATTTACACTAGCATTTAGCAGACAGAGAAATTGGGCGCTCATGCAGTGACAGCTTTGTTGAGATGCAAAAAACAAATGACATTTGGCCAAAAGGCAAGAAAAGACAAGCATTTCCTGGCACAGGAGTCACACATGCCCAGAAGTCAGATGAGCAGCCTGTGGCCAGGCCCCCAGAGGCAGCGCCATGTGACTGAAGTAGAGGATGTCAACAGGAATCTGTGAAAACAGGTCTGTGAAGTAATCAAAGCATGAAAGGGGTGGAAAGGTGGACTGCGATGGAATCCGAGCCCAGGTGCCTGGGCTAAAGTCCTGGTCAGGCTCTTACAAGCTGTGTCTTGATGACTTTAGGTGTGCTAAATCATTCCATTCTCAACCTGGCTAACCTGGGAATCATATTTCACATTCTCTTTTCCTGAATAGTTCTGTTAGCATTGTCCAAAGAAGGAACTTTGATTTTGACTTAGATTTAGATTTAGATTTAGATTTAGATTTAGATTTAGATTTAGATTTAGATTTAGGAGATGGAAGTGAGGCAGCAGTCATTGCTCTCTGAAATTATTATAGCTGGGTGTAGGGAAAGACAGACACAGAGGTATCTGGAGACTCTGTCTTCTCCTTATTCTGCTCTGAACCCCACCGAACTCTTCCTGGATCCTCTGACCAGGAGCAACCCTGAGGCATCAGCAGATGCTTGACTACAGACCCACAGAGACAGAGGCTTCCCACAGACTCATCCAGCAGCACCCTCACAATCCTGCTTGGTGCTTGGATGTGCTTGGCTTTGTATACTGACTGGCTGGTGATGCCTCAGATCTTCTAATTTTCCCTTCAGAACCCCCTTCCCCATCAGCTCACAGTAATGCAGATGACAAGTGGATGGATGGATAGATAGATAAATAGATAGATAGATAGATAGATAGATAGATAGAGTCCCTTATCTCATAACTCACAGTGGATCTGTTTCCCTAACAGATATATCAGATATTGCTTTACCTCTCTATGCATCAGAATATAGTAGTGATTATTATAATCGTATCTGCTTGTATGGGATTACCTTGAGAAAATAATATATACCTACATTATTATGTGATAGCTATTTCAAAATGTTTTTAACTTGAAGTAAACAGTAAATCACTAAAAGATTTTTGTGTCAAAGTGACATGATCAGATTTATGTTTCAGAACAATTAGTATGACTGAACTGAGGAATACAGATGTGAGGGGCCAAAGCTAGACACAGAGACACTTCGAAACCTGTAATGGGAATCAGTCTGAGCTCTTGGTGGCCTTTGCTAAGGTAGTAACACTGGAATTAGACATCAGTGAGCAAATTTAAGAGCCACAAAGAAACTAAAAATGACAGCTTGGTAAATTATTCAATATGGGAATGAAGAAAAGAGGTAGGCTTCTAGTTTAAGAAAATGGATAGATTACAATGTCATTTTCTGAAGCAGGAATCATGCAAGCAGAACTTATTTGTTGAGCAGCAAGCAGTAAGCCCAGTTTCTTTCTGTCCCTTTTTATTCCATCCAGGCTACAAATCTATTGGTTGGTGCCACCCACACCCAGGGTAGGGGCTTCCCTCCAGTAAATCCATTCAACCACACCAAAGACTATGCTAAACCGATTTAGTTATCACACACTCTTAATCCCAGCATCACACACTCTAATCCAGCACCACACACCTGTGATTCAGCCACCTCCCAAAAGCCCCACCTATGAGTACATAAGGCTTTAGGAGGACATCTAGATACAAACTATAACATGTATTGCAAACATACACTATTAAAAAGTATTTATTCATTTCAAATAATAAACTTTTGTATGTTGGCTTAAGTAAAATTCTATGAAAAATAACTTTTCTAAAACAAAATATTAGATAACAGTGTTTTCATTTTATAAATTTTTAAATATTTGCTTCATTAGAAGACATCTGTACTCTCATAGCTGCTGCTGCATCCACTCCATGACAATAAAACACATCACATAGCCTCTGAAAAGCTCTGTTGTACACCTGCATGTTCATGGTACCAAAAAGGGCAACAGTTTTGACCTCACAGACCACATGACAAGTTCTCAGGGAACACAGAATCCCAGAATTACATTTTTAAAACTACCGTTCTTATTAACATGAGGTTACAAGTGCTGATGCTCTTAAAGAAGACCCACAAACCACATCTTCTATAAAGATTGCCAGTGACAGAGAGCAAGTATGATACAGTCAAGTAGCCACAGAACTCATGCGGACAAGGGACTTTAAAGGGGAGTGTTGCAGTCAGGGTTTGCAAGGAGAACAAGACAATACAGGACATATAATTTATAGTATTATTTTATGATGGTCACCCAAAGAGTCAAATATAAAAGAAAGAGTGCAGGAAATCTGCCCACACACTAAGACCCAAAGAATCCAGCTGAGACCCTGGATTCCACAGCAATATCCTGCAGGAGTACAGCTGAAGACCTAGAGCCCATGACAATGCCTCCCATCAGTCCAACTGGAGGCCCAGAGCCTACTACAATATCTCATGCAAGTCTGTTTCACAGATCTGTGCTGGGAAGGCTCAGAGGTCAGTGGTGGAAGCTAGAAAGTCTGTGCCAGTGGGATGAAAGATCTGTGCCAGTAGGCTGAGGGTTCTGCACTGGAGCCAAGAAGCAATGCTCAAAGTGAGGACCAGGGCTTCCCCGAAAAGTACCACAGCCTCCTCAGTGACAGCAAGATTCCAAGCTCCTCCGATGATGGAAACAGACAAGTTCATATCAGGAAGCCAGTTGACAAGCTTCTCTTGGAGTTTGAGCAGTGCACCATCTTCCCCTCTGGATCCAGGAAGCGATGCTCAATGTAAGGACCAGAGCTCCCTCAAAGTGAACCACAGCCATTCTCGGCAACAACAAGGTCTCGAGCTCCTCTGATGATAATAGCTGAGTTCATATCAGGAAAGGGACAAATAATGACTGCTCCTGAAATATTTTTGGGAAATGACAGCAGTTCAGACCATACCTCCACTCCCTTAGTGAGTATCACTTGGGAATGAAAACAGCAATTCCATAAGAGTTATTGGGAAGTAGTGGGTTCTAGAAGAGTCAGTATTCAACGACAAGTAGCAGAAACAAACATTATGTTGATGAAGTTGGAGGTTTTTGTACTACGTATAACAAGGACTATTAGTGCCTACAAATAGCTATTCTTTTTTTCTCTTGGGATGGGGGGGAGACCTCTTAACTGAGCAAACTGCCACCCAGAAGAAACTGTATTTTTCAGTTTCCCTTACAGCTAAGTGTTGGCTAATTTCTAGCCAACAAGGTGTGTTATGGCTTGTATCTAGATGTCCTTCCAAAGCCTGATGGGGTCAAATGTGGGGCTTCTCAGAGGCGGCTGGATCTAGGGTGCATGATGCTAGATCATGGACATGGAACTATGATTGATTCACACTGTGATGCCATGATTAAGGGAGTGAGTGTTACCCACCTGAAGGCAGGTAGCTTGGATAAACTACAAGGAACAGAAAAAGGGCTAGGGGTTGTTTGTCATTTATAACTTGTTGCCTTCTGCCTCCTGCCTGCCATGAACTCTTTCTCCTCTGTGATGACCCTCTGCCATGCCACCCTGACTTGGAGCCAGCCCACTATGGGCTGAAACCTCCACAAACTGAGCCAAATTAACCTTTCCTTCTTTAACATTGGGTGTCAGGAATTTTGTCTCAGCAATGATAAAAATAACTAAGACAAGATGTAAGTAAGGGTCAGTGTTGTGTGGGGGTTCTAGAAAGACTTCTTAAAAGCAGCTGGACAAGTTTGGAGGAGCTTTCTTTATCTTCCTTCTCATTGCTACCTAGAATGTGAAACAATGATGTAATGAATGTAAAACAGACTTTGTACTCAATACAGATAGGATATATGTCACTTTCAAGCACACAGAGAACAATGACAATGAACATTCTTCTGCTTAATGCTAATTTCAATGAATTTCAAAGGATATGTATAGTACAGACCACAAAGAATTTAAACAGTCTTCCAAATGATTCCAACATTTTATTGGTGGCATGAAGAGGAAGACTAGTGGTGCATACCTACAGCCCAAGTACTCTGGGAAACTGAGGTTGTAGGACAGAGAGAGAAAGAGAAGGAGAGAGTGGGAAAGAGGAAAGAGTAGTAAAGAGATGGAGAAAGAAGAGA
>RJWT010033383.1:0-13913 GCA_004365215.1 Cuniculus paca
ATCTCCAAAGGTGGTTTTCTTTTTCAGCCTATTGTTTGCTCCTTTTATTGTGCTTACCAGATTCACTTGATTGTTTAGGTATTTGGGGCTGTTTTGCTCTGTCTAGGTGGTAAGATCTGCACAGGCAAGGACCACACCTATTGTACTCACCACCATGTCCCAGCACCTGCCACAGTGCCTGCCACGTGATACATTTTCAATAAACACTTGCCTAAGAAGGAGGAGTGTAGACACAGGCAAAATCAGGACCCAGAAGTGAAGTTCAAGATGTATTAGTGTGATGAAGACCTTGGTTGGCTTACCAAGGTTGGCCCATGGCATGGAAGAAGCCAAGAAGAAAGCAGCAATTCAGTACAAAAGGACAGAGAAGGGCCGGACCTCACTAGGGACACAAACAGAACTGAACTAACCATTAGAAAGATTCCATTAAATTCCCTGAGACTTGAGCTCAAGCGTGGGCCACCATCCCTCCAAAACACAGCCTACTTCTACCTCCATGTATTTTCTTTACCTATTTTATTTTCTGGAATGAGCTCCATGGGAAAGTATTTTGTCCAACACCATCTCCCCAGATATACCACTAGTCCCTAGAGTTCACCCAATAGATATCGTATAGCCAATTGAATTCTGCTGGAAGGGGTGATAGCCAAGTCTATCTTTACTGTCACTGTTTCTCTATCTACATCTAATTCTTCCTGAACTAGAAGGTGTGCTTTCCATATTAACTTATGATTGGCTATTGCATTCCAGGGCCATCATATAGATTTCTTATTAAAGTCATAAAGATAACAGGAGTAGACACATTTAAGGGCATATTCTCATCCCCAGCAATGAGAAAGTACACACTGGTAGAAAACTAATTCCACAGAGGATTTGCTCACGCCAAGTGGCCCTGAGTGTGGCTCTTATTTTCAAAACAAGGTATATCAAAGCACAACAAAGTCTGCACATATTTATGTTGGAAACGTCAAGTAGAATTGTGATTTCTAGAGGTCTGCTATTTGGAAACATCTGATAGCACTGTCTGCATGAGAATTCAAAGTTGAGATTAAGAGCACGCTATGCTCATTCTTAAAGGTTCATCTGCATGAGAACTTATATCAGTTGTGTCCATGTTCTTTCCTGAGAGGTATGACTATACTGTCCCCTCCCAATATGAACTAACTTGCTCACTAACTTTCTGAAATATACTCAGACTCCACATGTGGCTGATGTAACTAATGCCTTTAGATCAGTGTGAGGTATTCTCAAGGGACAAGTGTGCATGTGTACGTGCGTGCGTGTGCATGTGCGTGTATGTGTATGTTCCAGTGTTACCAGCTCCTCTGGTAAGAATCTCAGTCCTGCCCCCAGCACTGTTGGCAGCTGTCCAGAACACTGAGTATTCTCTGTCTGACTCTCCTGTTTCCTCTCATTCCCAGGGCTCCATCTTCTGGTCCCTCCTCTTCTATCTACAGTTCCTTTCTGAGACTCTTGTCCACTCCTATACTGTTAAAACTTGTGGCAAACTGCACCCAAAATTTACCCTATTAACCATTTTAACTGCAATTCAGTAGTGTTAAGTATATTCACACCGCTGTATAACCAGTCTCCAGAACCTTCTTGTCCTGCCAACCTGAAACCCTATACCTAATAATATCCCATTATCCTTGGTCCTCTGCAAAAAATTCAAGCCATCATTCTACTTTCTTCTTCTTTGAGTGTGATCACTCCAGATATGTCACATAAGTGAAATCATACAGCCTTTGTCTTTCTGTGAAGGGTTTGTTTCACTTGGCATGTTGTCTTAGTTACTTTTCTCTTGTTGCTGGGACAAAATATTTGACACCCAAAGTTAGGGAAGGGAAGGTTTATTTCTTACAAATTCTGGAGATTCCAGTCTATACTCAGCTGGCTCCAAGGCAGGGTGGCGTGACTGAGGGGGCAGCCATTCATGGTGGCTGCAAGTGGCAAGAGAACCGCACCAAAGAGGGAAAACCCACCTCCTCCTGCCCCTGGGCGGGTACAGAACTCACACCATCAATCCCAGTGCTAGACAACAAATCAATCACAAGCACTAGATTCAGCCACTTCCATGACTCCATGAGGCTTGGGGGGACCATCCATATACAAACTGTAACACATGTCCTCGAGGTTTATCCATGTGGTAGCCTGTGTCGAAGTGGCCTTTCTTCCCAAGGCTGAATAACAGTCCATTGTGCTCAGATCCCTCATCTCCATCTATTCATCTGCCAATGCACGCCTGGGTTGCTTCCATCTCTTGGCTACTTTGAACGGTGCTGTTGTGGACATGGGTGTGTAAACACTTCCGTGAGGCCCTGCTTTCCATTCTTTCCAATTTACACCTGGACCTGCTCTCAGGCTTCAAACCACCACCACTCCTCCAGATTCTAAGATTCTAAGTTGAGTGTACTTTCTAATAAATCAACATCCATATGAGTTCAGATATTGACTTCTGTCATCTGGTTTTATAATTGTGTCCCTGTCCTTTTTTAATACGTTGATCTGACACGTGCTCAGTTACAAGCACATTTGCTCAGGACCTTCTGACAGGGAGACCATGTATAGGGAACTGGAATGCTTGGGTCTGAGTCATAGTTTGCCACCCTAGTCAAATGACTCTAGGGACTCAACCTTTGTGGTCCTCAGCTTTCTCATCTGTAGCACCAGTATCAATGGGTTATTAAGACAAAAGAAAATATTACATGGCAAGTGTAAGTATTGTCATAATTGGTAGACCAGTCCCTTTGGTTTATATCTGGCTATTCTTATCTTCAATTTTAAATTGACATAAAGAATACTCACCCAAATAAAGTTAACTTACATTTCTCCCATAAGTGACAACTAGTGTTTCTGTTTAATAGTCCCATTACTGTAATACTTTCAGGGGATTTGACTCGGTGTTTGTGGAACTCAAATATTGAACCTAAGGTTTTCTTTAAAAATCAACTATCCTTCATTATGAAGAAAGCATTTAGAATACAACTCTATACCTAACTAATGGCAGAGGAAAACAGCCCAGACAACTTGACAATTTGTCTTCCAGCTTGTCTCTTAGCATTTGAGCCTAAAACATTCTATGGTCACAATAGCATATGATTCCTTTGAGGAGTAAGACTACGGATGACAAAGAAATGTATCATACACTGTAATACTCCTATCCATAATGGAACTATGTGAGAAATGAAACTTACCTGTGTGTTATTATTTAGAAGCTTATTTTGTACCAAAAATGCTGTGATTTAAGTAATTTAGGGTTTTTATTTTCATGAAAAAAACCTACAATTGAGCATATTATAACAAAGCTTTACTGTTTAGCTCACAGAAAGGTTAAAATTTGATCACTTTTGTTTCAAAAATTGACTTTATAGTACCCCAGTTTGGGGAGAAAAACTTGCCTGTTTATGTCTTAACTTACTCTTTTCTATAGCAGAACTGAACATGCAGACCTTAAAATACTTTATCTTCAGGTTAGGGCTATTTACTGATATTTAAGACTTCATAGGTTAAAGGTTGATGTGCTACACATTGCTTGGTAGATGCAGCCAGGAAATAAAAGAATATTTCCTCTAGGAAATGATATAAAAACTAGGTTAACTTCTAAAAAGAAAGAACTGAGAATTAAGTATGAATTTTGTATTGCACTTAAAAAGTATATGAATCTTTTGTCCAAGGTAGTTTTCATGCACTATAAAGATGCATTTCCCAAACATTTTCAAAAATACACTTTACACAGATTAAATTTAGTCTAAAATCAGTAAATACAGAATAGGTAACTCCTAAGAAAGATTTTCCAAGAAATTCACTACGTGGGATATAGGGAGGAACAACAGTTTTACACATTTGCATGGTTTTGTAAAATTAACATAAGTGAGGTATGTTCCATTCATTGTAACCCCCTTCCAACTTGACTGTTTAAGCTTTAGACGTCTCTAAACCCATATTCAATTCCATGTGGCTATCCATCATGTATGTGAGGGTTAGAAATAATCTTTCCCCTCTGTGTTCAAATGACCTGCATTCTTCCTATTAGCCACTAGAGAGTGCCAGCTGCACTGTGTAAAGAGATGGCTCTTTGCCTTTCTGTTCATTTTTGTGTACCCAGACAAGCAAGGAAACACTGAGAGAACAGGATAGCTCTCAGAACTGAAAAGCAGCCTATTAACGCCAGCTGCTTCCATCAAGAGACTGATGTGGCAAAAATGTCTTACAGTGTTCTGCAGCTGCCAGTCCTTTTCCTTGGCAAACTTGGAGTGAAGTGAGGCCCAGCATGCTTTTGTTTGACAAAGTTGAATGAAAGGTCATTGCATCTCTGAGAGGTTTAGTCCAAATCAAATAATGCCTAGGCTTTTTGATCCACGCCACCTCAAGAGCTCAGACATCACACAAGGTTTTCTTTGCTGAGGATAAGCATTAACATCACCAGTTTCTGCCCACGTCCAGCGTGTCCCTGCTGCTTTCTCTCACCTAATTTCTCAGCTGGGGTTCATACCAAATTTCAAAAGCAAACTTCACTGTGGACTGTCACCTACACTCCCTTTAACAATCACTCTGCAGGTGCAAATTAACCCATCTGGCTTCAGAATTTCCACACAGTGACATATTATTCATGTTACAAAAGCAGAAGACTGATAATGTCACATACAAAATCATTCATATTTGCCTGGAACTTTCTTCCAAATCCTCGTTTCCTCCACTGGAAAGTGGCATATGACATTCACAAAGGATAGACCAATTTCTGAAGACCTCTGATTCACAAGACCAAGGGCCTCATGTCTATTTAATGGAAAGTCTGACAATTTCCCCTACTATTGCTGGAAGTCCCGTTTATAAGCCCTGAGTACAGATGGGGAGGTGTGGTAATCATTGCAATTTTGTAAAGTATCATCAGATCAAGGACAGCAGTTTTGTAGCTTCCCATTCAACTTGTTGATAAGTCATGATTAACAGTTCAGGAAACTCATATTAGACAATAGTAATTCAAATTAAGCTAAGCCAAGGGAAGGCATGTAATTTATTCAGATTTGCAATCTGTTTATTGCAAGAAGCCAGAATCTTGCTGTGATCTGCCCTTCATGTGGAAAGCTTGCTTTGCAGAATCCATCCTCTGCAAAGAGGGAAAATTTCTACCCAGAGAATCTAGAGCATTAACACATTTATTCCTTGACATACCACTAATAAACTAGTTTTGTTGGTCATTGGTGCCCAAAGAAGTTTCAATGAGACCGGGAGAGCAAAAGATATTCACTGGAATCAATAGCTCAGGCACAAGGCATAGCGACAAATTCGTGGGGGGAATACACAAAACAAATTAGAATGTCACATGCTAAGTTCAATTCTATCTAGAATACTGTTAATAAAAATCTAGTATTAAATAACGCACCAGTGTCCACACTGTCTGCTTCTCAGCCTTCATCTAGTTCTTTCTCTCTGCATCTCTCTCTCTCTCTGTCTCTCTCCGTCTTTGTCTCTCTCTCTTCTCTCCTCTCTCTCCTCTTTCATTGTATTCCAGCTAGACTGGCTTTTCTCCTGTTTTTAAAAATGACAGTCTCTCTTCTCTGTCTCTCATGGCCTCAGATGCTTTACATTTTTTAAGTCAAAGTTCAAATGTCATCTCATTCAGAAGCTTTGCCTAACCATTATTTACAGTCCTTGTTCATTCATTTTTTTCTTTTCCTGGCTCCCTCCTGGCCAATGTAAATTCCATGACAGGAGAGTCTTGTATCTCTTTTATACCGATGCATGCTTCAGAGTCTAGGAACTTTTCTTTGCAGTATCTTTTTTTATTGAATGTCTAATAAATACTTCTTGAATGAAGGCTAAGATTATTCTCAAAACTTAATATATTGAATAATATAATAAAACTGTATCCAGATTCCCATCTCACAGGAACTTATCATCCAATTTGAGAAATACAGCACATAAGAGAAATAATACCTGGATATATGGCACAAATGAAGCAATGTTTCCCCTTTTTTCCCAAGTTTCAGAAATCTCAGAATTTACCGCAATGAGCTCTATGGCTACGTGTCAGATTTGTAGGTTGGCAATCATTATGAGGTTGGAACACATATTCCATCTTATTTAGGGGACGGTAAAAACACTGATCTGGACACAGAAACCTCACGTAATCATGGTCATAGACAAGGGGTTGTATGAATGCTGAGGGGCTTCTGAGAAGTGACCCTTGACAGGTGCTGGTTCTCAGTCGGGAACGGGGAGGGGCTTTAGAAGTCAACGACTAGTCTTCTGGGGACACAGCGGCCTAAAACTTCACAATCACAGCTGTGATTTATTCAGACAAATGAGGTCTAACCTATCACTACTTTACACTGACCACACACTGAACTAAATAAGCTATTTCTCATAGCAGCAACTTGAGACAGGTACATTTATTATTTCATTAGCCCATTTAATTAACGAGAAATGGTATAACAGTTAAGCGGTGCACCCAATGCCATAAACTAAATAAAATTAGAGATTTAAATTCTGGAACAGCCTCTCTGCAAGCTACATTATAAATCTGGGAACATCTAGGTCTGACTGTCCAGACACTTACAGGTATGGCCAAATAAAATTGCCAATGACCCTAAGCTGAAGATCCTCAGTAGAAAACAGGTCTACATTCTCTGTCTCCTTTCTGAGGAATTCAATCCTAAGTGTTGGTCAAAGTTGCTTATTCTTTGTTGACTTGAAGGAATTTTTCAAATATTTGCTGCTTTCTTAAAGAGAAGTTTTTCCCTATTATGTTTCACTTAAATCCCTAGTGTTTGGACTGGGAGTATAGTTCCATGGAAAAGCGCTTCCCTGGATGCACAGGGCCCCAGTTTAAACCCCCCAACACCAAAAGAAAGCCCTAAAATTTTATTTGCATTATGACAGTAAACAGAGTACAAGGACAAGGCACATCAGTATGGAAAGAATTCCTAACCTCATACTGTGGTCTTCAATATATGCTATTTCATGTATATAAGGCTAAGACTGTTTTCTTATTAACAAAGTTATAACTTACTCATACTGTTTATACCCAATATTAAACTTTTCATATATTTGTATATACACACATAAATGCGTACATTTACACACACAAGGTATGGTCAAAATATATAGTACATGCTCACATAAAGAATGTTTACTATAGCTGAGCGAGGAGTACACATTGCTATTAATTTCCCTCAAATACTCCCCCTTTCTTTCAACACACTTATCCCAGCATTCTTGCCACTTTCTGAAGCAGCTCTGGAAATCCTCTTTCATGAGAGTCCTCAGGAGGTATGATCAAAAATAGGATAGATGCTACTTCTAAATGCCATCCAATAGAAACAAAGGCAGGTTGTTAAAATAACAACAACAACAACAACAAAACATTAGTGTCCTTGCCTACATTATTCCCTGAAAATGGTGCCAGGTTACTTCTGAGTGTTCCCCAAAGTCAAAATCATGATGAAAGATAAATGTTTTTAATTGACTCAGGACATCAAAGCATCCATGACAGCACAACTGAAGGCACAAAAGAGGACTTTCAAAACTGCCTCACAAAATGCCGAGAAAAATGAAATAAAGGGTTTGAAGCAAGGGTCAGTATTACGAAGAGGACGATATCAATGTGTCTTTCATTGCACTAAATTATTTTTAACTTAAATGTTCACCATAGTTACTGATTATACTTCATATACACCTATGGAAACAAACACACAGGGAAGATATAAATTTTCATTTTGTTATGATACAAAGTGGTGAAAAATACTCACGTTTGGCTTCCAGAGGTATAGCAGACACATTTTACACACACACACACACACACACCCCCCTCAGTAACAAAGAAGAGCTAAAAATGATGGATTGTTTAAAAATAATTTAATGTAAGGCTAGTGAAGAAATAAAGCAATTTTCTTGGAGGCCAGGAATAAGAAGAAAGGATGCATACATTGGAGTGAGTGCCATGGAAACTGGAACTGACTTAGGCATTAGTTCATCCACAGTGACCCAGAGCCTAGTCTGTGTAGAAAGTAGGAGAAAATCTTCCTACTGAACAGATAGGGTGCTACCCAGAACTGAGGACCGGGAGCTGAATTGCCCAAATGCTTGAGACAGAAAAATAAAACCGCCTCAGGGAGAGGCATCCATGTTCTCCCAGCCTTGACCCCAGGTGGGAACGGGGAAAAAACTTTCCCTGTGACTTTCTAACCTGAAGCCCAGTGGTGTTTTGGGGGAGCACAAATTACACAACTTGGGTGGCTCCAGAGTGCCTATGTGCACTGTGCTTTTTCAAGGTAGTGGGTGGGTAGTGCTCAAGCCCCACACAAAGCAAAGTCAAATCTTCTTGAGGAACACTTTAAAATTAAAAAAAAAAAAAGAAATATGTGGGAAAACAGGGCAAGTCAACAGCAAATATCAGACTCAGTTGTGAAAAATATATTATCTACAAATGCATTTAAAGAAATACAAAATGATACAGTATGTCAAAGGAAACAGAGAGACTATCAAAAATTGATCAAGTCTTGAAACACTAAGCAGTAACACTTTTAGAGATAAAATTTGTAATATAAACCAGAAGCTTCATGGAGGCACTTAACAAATTATGCACACCTACAGGAGAATGTGTACACTTAAAGGACAGAGCCAGAGACATTAACCTAAATACAGCCTGGAGAATCACAGAGAGAAAAATGCAAGAGAAATTAGGAGACCAGAGGACAGAATAAGAAAATGCAACACAGATCTATTCAGAGTTTAAAGAAGAGAGGAAAGAGGAAAGGAACAGAAGCAGCTTCTGAAAAGGCAAGGTCTCAGAATTTCACAGAACTGCTAAGACAGAGTCATACATTTAAGACATCCAACGAATCCCGGGAACAAAGAGAAACTCACACTTAAATGTAGCTTCATGAAACGTCACTTGATAAAAGCAAAGAAAAGATATTCCAAATGTCTATGAAAGACTAAAAATGATGTTTTACATGAAATATTTACAACTCATATTTGTAATAATATTTTCAAAACACCAAGAAGGGAAAGGTCAACTGAGAATCATACATACATTAGAATGAGGATAAAACAAAAGATATTTTCAGATCAACAAATTCAGTTTAAAATCAGGTGACTCTAGTATAAATAAAGGTAGATAACATGAAAAAAAGAAAAAGAAGTTATTGTTATCCAGCATGGACAATGTATCTAAGTATAATTTTCTTAAGTGTTTTATATGTTTTGTTGGCCTTTTAGTATGGTTGTTCATCTGTATATATGACAACTTTATAATGACTTACAAGATGAAAAAATGAATCTGATACTGGCAAAATCAAAGCAGGGGTGGAGGGAAGGGGGGAAAAAAGAACTGAGATGTGTTATGTACATGCACCAATTCCCTAGAGCAAAGGTAATTATTATATACTACAAACATGTACTAATAAAAATTAAAAATTAAAAAAAATCAGGATGTATACTTTTCTAAAATATATATGTCAGATGAAAAGATCTCTGAACAAATATACAAAATTCAAGAAATAATGAACAAGAGAAATTTGCAAGCATATGAATGAAATTGTACGGAAAAACAGTAAAATACTATATACACATATAGAGTTAAAAAGAATCAAAGTATGGCTAAAATTCAAGTCCAGAAGAAAGTAATTAAGGTTAAATCATTCTAACTTACATTGCTTGGGTTCAATTTGGCCAAATTAAAAATATTTATTATGATCTATGTTCCTAAAAGAATAGACGGAATGTGTACAAATTCAGAAGTTAGGGTAGAGAATGGAAAAAGGATAAACTCTGAAAAAAGCAAGAAAAATGGGAACAGAAAGTGCAGATAATATGTTATAAATGAAGGTATACGTAGGCAATAATTAATGTAAATGTAAAGTCTCTGAGAAAAAAGTTCTTCAGATTTGAATAAAAATTGATGGAATCAAAATATGTGTTGTTTAGAAAGACACAAAATTTAAAAGATAGTGTGAAAAAAAAAGGTATAGAAGGTACTATTTTGGACTTAACTCCTGTATGAGGACTTAGCAGGACAATGCAAAATGAGTCTCATCATATTAAGTGCCACATAATCAAACCTAAACCTTAGAAAGTAAGAAAACCTTGGAACATGCCAACTTGTCAAAGACTAGGCAATTCAAAGCATGCGGACAGAGTCCAGGTCTCCCTGAGTTTGCAAAAGGATGCCCCCTCGGCTGTAGTCCATACGAAGAAAGTGTGCTGAAGTATGGATGCTGACTAACCTGCTTTTTGAAGTATGCTATTCTTTGTTGCTGCTCTGCCTACCTTACACAGTGAACTGGTTTCCGATGCCCAGCGGAGTTCTATTTTGCAGATAGAATGCTGCCTGATCTGTGAACTGCTAGTGAAATCCAATTAGATCTTTAAACTAAATTTGTTACAATTTTGTTCTTTGATAATAGTAAAAGATAAGTTAGATACTAGCTGAACCAATATTAGATAATATGTCACCCAATCAAATAGATTCTAAGGTCAAAATCTTAGCAGAGATAAAAGAATTTCACTGTCTATTGATACACTGTTTGACTTTTCATAATACATAACACTTTTAAACTTCTATGCCCCAATAACATAGTTTAAAAAATATACAAAGGGCATAAAAAAAGGAAAAATGACAACTCTTCCATCACATTGACAGGTTATAAAATCAAAAAGGAACTGATAAAATATCAGTTGAACAACATAATTAGAACCTTGGTTAAATGGACAAATTCTGAAACTAATAATTAAATAATACATAATCTTCTCAAATTGTGACACTGAGGAAACTGACCACAATTTACGATATAAAGAGTTCCATCACATTTCAGATAATCAAGTGTTGTACAGATCAAGTTCTTTTACAATAAATAGCACAGTTAGATTAGAAACAAGTAATAAAAGTGATCAGAAACAGGAGGAAGACAAGACCAAGCAGCACAAGGAGGAGAAAATTAGGAAACAACAGAAATTCAAGAAACACTTCTAAATAGTACGTATAAAAGTAAAACAATGAAAACAGAGAAGAAACATTTAAATCTTGATGAGTGACTACCAGTAAATCAAAACACTACCAGTAAATCAAAACACGTATGCATACACACACACACTGATTACTAAAATAGTCTAAGGAATCAATTTAAGAAATTTTTTTTGAAGGTGCCTTTTCCAGCACTTGAGAGGTTGAGGCAGGAGGATCACAGCTTCTATTCTACCTGGCCAACTTAACCACACAGTCTCAATTTTTTAAAAAAAGGAGTTGGGAGGAAAGGTAGCTCAGTGTTAAGGCCCTGTGCTAAATCTCATACACACACATACACACACACACAAAACACCCGTGCATGCGCACACAGATGTGTAGCTGGCAGAAGAAAAGAGCATAATTAAAAGCAGAAGTCAAAGAAAAAGAAGGAAAAGAGAAAACAATGATACAATAGAATTAACAAAATAAAAATCTGTTTTTAATAAACAGAAATCTCTAAAGATGTAAAAAGTTTTGATTTTTTAAAAAAGCAATAAGCAGTAACAATTTCAAGGATCACAATATTATAAACAAAAATGCAATTAGATATTAATTGAAAGGTAAATAGATGAAGTTCCACAAAGTAAAGATTTCAAAAGAGTTATAAAATTATTTGTTTGAGACGAGGTCTCACTATGCACTACAGGCTGGGTCCTGCCTCTCTACTACCCTTCTGCCTCAGCCTCCTGAGGCCTGCATGGCTCCTAAGAGACTTAAAATTTGAGTACCCCAGAAACATTTAAAATATGAATCAATTGTTTAAAATCTTCTTTCAAAGAAAACATCATACCCAAGGCAGTAAGATCTTATAAACCATTGGGAAACAAATAACCTCAACATATTACTATCATTTCCAAGGAACAGAAAGAAAAGAAACACTCTCCTGATCATTTTATAAATTTACCTGGACAATAACACCAGACAAAGAGATACAAGGAAAGAAAAATAGCAAGCTAGTCCTAAACATGTATTTACTATATTACTTTGTTTATTGAAATATATTATACATGCAGTGAAATATCAAACTTGACACACCAATATTCAAAACATGACTGCACTGTGTTTGTCTCAAGAATTTAGTCAGCTGATAGTGCAAAACCTGGGAGAAAATATTTGCTGAACATATGACAAAATCACTTTCCCGAAAAGTTTTAAAAAAAGAAAAAGACTCCTGTAAATCAAGAAGATGCAGACAAACAACCCAAAAGAAGAAAACATGACAAACATTTCCCAGAAGAGAAAATGGGAATTGCAAATAAACATGTGAAAAGACATTCAGTCTCTATAGGAAGCAAGGAAAGGCAGATGAAAAATCTCAAGAAGGTACTATTTCATCCCCTCCAAACTGACAAGACTTAAACAGGCTGACAATCTTCTTGACATGTGCAGGAGGATGTAAAACCCCATGAATTTTCATGTACCACTAGAAGGGAATATAATTTGATATCACTTTGGAAAACAAATTGGAATTTTATGACCAAGTAATACTAAGTAAAACCTTAGGTACAAAAATTCTTGCACTCTGTGTACCAGGAGACACAAGAAAATGTCTACAGCGACATGCTTCATAACAGCAAAAACATCTAAATTGCTCAATGATAATCCATCAACAAGACAAGAGAATTGAAATTGTGGTTTACTCACACCATTGGATCTGAACCAGCGTTAGACAAATTGAATCACATTCAAGAATATGGCTGAACCTCAAACACATAATGCAGAGTGAAAAATAAATCTCAGGACAATATATACAATAGGATTTCACTTGCATGAAATGGGCAAAAAGGGCAAAACTAAACTTACACTGTTTAGGTATTTTTTAAAAAATAAGGGAATAATTACTGTCAAAGCTGGGTACAATCACTTCTATAAAAGAAGGGTGAAGAACACAGGGAGTCAAGGGTATTCATCATGTTCTATTTTAACCTGGAGGGTGAAAACACACATGCTCATTTAATTATTCATTAAACTATGCATACACTCTGTTACACACACCTTTGTACATGCTATATTGCATAACATTTTTATTATACACAATTGTATCTGCAATATAGATATTGAATATGAATCATACTAATTTATTTTGCAAATAACAGGAACCTTAACAGGGTAGAACAGGGAGTTACTATTTGAGAGGATGGATAATACTTCCATAATTTGGAAATAAAAGTTTAAAATTGCATTACAGAGTTGAAGTAGTATCATGCAGAAAGAAAGCTCAGGCCAAGTGGCAAAACCTAGAGGATACGATAAAAGCATAATTATTAACAAGGAGAAAATGAACTCCATCATGGGTTTTGAAATCTGTGTGATTGCATGCTTTGAGAAAAGGTTAACTCATCTTTATAAAGCATGAATATCAATCTAAAGTGACTGAACGTTAAGTGCTTGCTGGTTTATAGCATAGGCGTTGGGTTGTTGAGTAAGAGAAATCCTCCTGGGCCAAAGGCCCTGAGAGCTAGGGTCCAACCCCAGCTCTGCTTTTCTATTCCCCATAGATTTTAGGGGTGTCTCTTAAGTCTCCTTCATAGGGACTTTGAGTACTAGAATAGGAAAGCGATTTTAGAAATGGGGTAAAAACAGTAACAAACGTTAAGCACAGATACTTGACGGCTTCCGTGTGCTAACAGCTGAATTTAGATGGGGACTATTTGGCCCTAAAACAAGCCTACATTGAGCCATTTAACAAATCCTGCATATACTGAAATGGAAATGATAGCTATTCTCCGTGTCTGTGAACAAGACTAACAAGGTCTCTACCCTGAGACTTACAGTCTGGTAGGAGAAGGGAAAGACAAACAAATCCAGATAGAGTATGTTAAGGACCTATTTCCCTTAGGGTGATGGCGACTGTCTCCCTGAGAAGGTAACATTTGATTCATATTAGAAAAAAAGAGAAGAAAGA
>RJWT010033384.1:0-13917 GCA_004365215.1 Cuniculus paca
TTAATTCCTAGTTCTCTCCATGGACATTGGGAGTATAAGTCAAAATCTGAAAATTAGTCCTTTTGCATGAATAGGCAATGAAGCAATAAAACTGTTATAACATGGTAGAGTTAATACCTTCACAGCTACTGAAGAAGGCACAAGCATCTCTGGTGATAGAAATTCCTAGTTATAAGGACGTATGATAGCATTCTAATACCTGCTATGAGATGACAAAGCATGATAGCTGTCACTGGGTCCAAACCAAACCAATGAAATTTCTGTTTCTTCACCTGAAGGATAGGAGGAAGAAGTAATGCTTATTCTAATTCTCATTGTCATTTTCATTTTATAAAAGAATACTATTAGCCAGACATGGTTGCATAGCCCTGTAATCAGAGTATTCTGAAAGGCTGAAGCAGGACACCAGAAAATTTGAGCAATGTAAGAACTTCATGAGAGGGTCTTAACTGATTGTTGGTCAGTGTGAAGACCCTGGGTTCTGGGTTCAATACTCAGTAATGCAAAAAATTACAAAAAAAAAAAAAATAAAAGAAACAAATGAAACAAACAATACTCTTTAGACAGTTTCTACAAAGTATGATAAATGTGCATTATAAATAAGACTATAGCCTATTTTTAAAGTTTAATGCTAAACACATCATTGATAAACTTTTATGTAACCGATTTAACTCACAATCTTGACAGTAAGAGGTAGTTCTTATTATCCCCTTTGACTGTTAAAGGAAAGAATGATTCCACAAATTAAATAATTTCTCTGAGACTACTTAGCCAATAAATTTTAAAGTTATATTCCAAGTTGTGTGACTCTCTTGGCCCAGGTTTTAAAACTCTTCACCTTACTTCTAATTCTACACTCAATAGAATAATTCTGTGACCAGTGCAGTTTTTCTCCATACTAAGTAATTTTGCAACACTATGTGGATGACCTGCAATTCAACCCAATTGTCACATTACTTGCTTGTGGATAGTATCAAATCCAAGTTAGGGGCTGTTATGCTTTGTATATAGATGGCCTCATGTAGTCATAGAAGCCGCTGAATCTAGCATTTGTGATTGACTCGTTGTCTAGTGCTGGGATTGGAGGTGTGAGTTCTGTACCCACCCAGGGGTGGAGCCGACATACAATGTAAGGTCGGAAAGGAGACATGTTTTTCTCTCTTTTGTGCAGTTCACTCTTGCCGCTTGCAGCCACTGTGAATGACTGCCCCTCAAACACACCAGCCTGCCTTGGAACCAGCTGAGTATGGACTGAAACCCCCAAAACTGTAAGAAATAAACCTCTCCTTACTTCACTTTGGGTGTCAGGTATTTTGTCTCAATAACAAGAAAACAGTAACTAAGACAGGGGCCCTTTCTGATAACCAATCCCTGGAGACCCTGATTATCAGATAACAATCATAAACTTTAGGTTGTCACCTGTGCTTCTGACAGACAAGTTAGAAGTTAGGGTTCTCACGAATCCTTAGGCTCCACAATTTCCCAAGATGGCTCTTAGAACTCAGGAAAATATTTCATTTCTATTTACAGATTTATTATAAAGGATATTACAAAGGATACAGACAACTAGTCAAATGAAAGAGATGCATAAGGCAAGATATAGAGAAGGGGTATGGATCTTCCATTCTCTCTCTGAGCACACAACCTTCCCTATAACTCCATCTGTTCAGCAGTTTGGAAGACCTTTAAGCCCCATATTTCAGAGCTCTTTGTAGAAGCATTAGCTCATAAGTATGACTGATTTTTAACTTGATCTCCTGTCGTTCCCCACTTCCCAATGGATGTAAGGAAAGGTTGAAAGTTTAAAGTTTTTAGTCATGGTTTAGTCTATCTGATAACCATCCTCCATGAAGGATCCAAAGAGGGTCAACTAATCGGAACAAAAGACATTTTTTTATACACAAGGAAATTCCAAGGCACTTTAGAACTTTGTGTCAGAAGACAGGATCAAATATCAAATATCTGAAGAGAAGACTCTCCTCATGGGAAATCACAAGGATTTCAGAATCATTGTGCCAAGAATTCAGAATGAAGGCCAAAATACATATTTCATAATACTAATCACAATATAATAAAAGTGCTCTTATTTGCCTGTTTTAATATATTGTGCAGGCTGGGTGTGGTGGTGCATACCTGTAATTCCAGCACTCAGGAGACTGAGGCCAGAGAATTCCCATGAGTTCATCAAGGCCAGTCTAGGATACATACTTAGTTTAAGGCCTAGATGAGGCCAGTCTAGGCAATATACTTAGTTTAGGGGTCTATATAGCTAGACCCTGTCTCAGATGGATAGGTAGATAAATAGATAGATAGAAGGACAGATAGATAGATAGATAGATAGATAGATAGATAGATGAGTAAAGCATGTGTTGCCACAATTAAAACATTGCTTGGTAATATTAGAACTACTCACTATTAATTTTAACCATTTATTTCTCCTCTCTCTACTGTTATTGCCCTCTATTTAATTATACAAACATCTAGTCACTAAAGGTAACCAGTTAATCATTTGATAAAAATTTATATTTGCCTAATGATAGTAGTGATTTAAGAGAAAGAAAGAAAAAAGAAAGGACACAAGAATGGGAGAAGGAGAAAGGGGAAGAAAGAGAAAAAAGTAATTATTTTGCTGAGTGTCAACCTGTGTGATGCTAATATCCATCCTGAATACACTTTGCAATTTCCTTCTGTTCAATGGATTGTTTAGCACCATAAGTCAAAACATTTCATCCCACACACCAAGAGTATTATAAATGGGACTTTTCATGGCAAAGCTGATGAGTAGATATGCTCAATATTCTGCCAAGAGACTGAATTCTTTTCAATCTCCAGGAGAGAGATTTTAAATGTCACTTTTCTCATTGCCATTGCCTTGCATATTTTTTAAATCATCTTTCATTTCCAGCAGCCACTGTATCAGAAGCTCAGTGATCAAGGAAAGTCATCATTGTTAAGTTTCATAAATCTTGACGACTTATTTTTAAAAATGGTTCTTTGGAAATGTTAGCATTGTATCTAGAATTCATTCTGGTTTAACATAAAAATGGAAAGATTTCATTTAGTGGGTGTTTTTTCTTTTTAATTTAAGTATATTTATAAGTAGCATTAAAGTAGCATTTGTTAATAATTTATAAGTGCATGTGATACATTGACCCCAAAACAAATAAAACTTATTTTGTATTGATCAATCAAAGATTATCCAGGAGATGTCTGTCTATTGTCTTAACAAGTTAAAAAAAAGACTCCAGCAAAATCTCTAGGTTCAGGGCATTGCATTTAGTGAATACTCAAATAGTTCTCTTATGCTATGGAGTATGTAACTTCATATGAAGTGACTGCAGACCACCCTGTGCAATGTGCCCCTTGGCTGAATTATAACTATTCAAGGACAGGAAAGCCAGTACTTCTGTCCTTGTAGAAATGACCTTGGGGGAGTGACAATGTGTCTCTCAGCCAATATAATGTAACAGCTCTGGTATGTTGACGGGTCATACCTTTCTCATCCTGACAGACAGCCTTCAGGATGCGATGCCCCACGCCACATTTCCCGTGATCAGGGATACAGATTCCTTCTGAGGCCGACCATCGATAGCACATCGGATCCTCACATGGAACAGACTCCACCAAATGAGGGCAACGACCCGCAGGCCCCGTGGATTCCATTAGGACGTGACGCTGCCTCATTCTAAATCCTAAAAATCAGACAAAACAAAAGTTGCACAGGATTCCACTCTTATCCAGCAAAGACAAGGAACCAGCTGCTAGGGGAGAGATAAAACTTTTTATGAATACTCACACCTTCAAAGCATACATGATCTTGATTTGTTTTAGTTTATGAGAAGTGGAAAGGAAAAAAGAAAATTGAAAAGAATGAGAACATAAACTCTTGTTTTTTAAGAGATTTCAACCTAGAAGTTGGAGAGGCTAGAGACAATCAAATGAGATGATAAATAGTATATAACCAATGCTATGAACAAACCAGTAAAATAAATGAAGACTCTCAAACAATGACCTTATCACAGAAAAATCTCCATTATCTTTCTGCTGTTTGTTTTGTTTTGTTTTGCTTTGCTTTAGTTTTTGCGTGGTTTGTTTATTTGTTTGTTTTGTTTTGTTTTTTGTCTTTTTTCAGACTAGGTCTTGTAGTGCAGTTCAGGTTGGCTCTGAACTCACTTTGTGGCCCAAGCTAACCTCGAACTACCAGCAATCCTCCTGCCTCAGCCTCTCAAGTGCTGCGATTACAGGTGTGTACCACCACGCCCAGCTTTGCTACTGTTTTTGACAGTCATGTTACTCTGCATTAAATTGAAATACATCTACAGTTTGGCATATTCCTGTTCCCTAACCATTCAGAGCTTCCTCCTTTGAACTGCTTCACTGATATTCACATCAGTCTTCTGTATAAGACAGTATCTCTGTAGATTACACTCTCTGCCCTGACTAAACATGGGGACCTGAACTATTATTAATTTTTTAAAACAATCTACAATGGCACAAGGGAAAGTTTCCACAAACTAGAGAACTAAGGGCCTAGGGAGCCAGAAACTCAACATCAATAGAAGTGAAACCAGCATACATTGAGGGAAATGGATCAACCATAAAAGTATGGACAGAGAGAGGACTTTCTGGAAAATGCAGGATATAGACTTGCTCTAAAAACCTTGGCTATTATTGAGTTTATGTTCACTGTTCTCATGAGAAAATGTGGATCCTCTGTTAACACATCTTTCAATTTTGTTCAAGACAGCAGAAATATGTTTTATTATTAAATAGAATCTGTTTCTAATTAGTACAATTAAATTACGTATGAAAAACCAAAGTAACCTTAAAAAAAAAAGAAAGAAAAAATGACTGAGAACCAAATAAAACCCTTCAGTTTTGATTTTTAATTTCTCTCATGATGTTCTGTCACTTCCAAAAGCTGTATCTAGCTTCCATTGATCCAAAGTCTTACCTTCTATTGTTTATCCCCCAAATTCGATCAACCAATTTAATTCATTCAATTTCTATTTTTTAAACAAAATTCAATATATGCATAAATGACATTTTAAGGAACTTTCATTTATTCTTTAGGGTAGGTAGAGAAAATAAATACTTTGTCAGGAATATAGAGAGCATTCAATTCATAAAATGAGAGTAGGATATATTATTACCCTTCTCACGAGGGAGGGAGAAGAAAAAGTGAATGAGCATTAATGGTAACAAAGCCAGCTCATCTCTTTCAGTTTTGTCATATTATTAGAGAAGTCACAAAGCTCAAAGTGAACAGGAGAAATACTGGAGGCCAGCATATAATGGACACATGGTTTCAGGACACAAGAGGGAGCTGAGCTTGCTTGGAATAGGACAGAGCTGGGAACGAACTGTAGATAAAGCCAAATGTACTTAGTTTGCGTTTTCATGATCCAGCATAACCCAGAGCCACTCTTTAAAACAGACTCTTAGATTCTTACTTTAAGGATCAATATACACCTATATATAGGCTTTATTCAGCAAAACACTATTGCATTTTCATGGTGTTAAAAATGTTAAGTTCAAGACAACTGGAAAAAAATAAAAAAGGTACATAATTCATTGCTTCCTATCTCCAAGTTCACACTATTAACTAGCCAAAATAAAACGTGCAGAAGGGCTGAGTTACCTTCTTATTCCTCCCTCAGAAGAGGTACAGGGAACATACTGAGCTCTGAGCAAACTCAGTGATTATAAAGGCACCATGACCTCTAAGCTCTTGCTGCCACACAATTTAATGACCTCTATTTTCACATACAATACTGAGCGCTGCTTATTTATTGTCTCATGTTTCTGCTTGTTTAGTTTTTGTCTTTGAGCAAGGTATAGCATGGGACCTCATGATTTACATTGTTTGACAAGTAGCTCAGAGTTGAGCACAGAAACTTAGCGGTGTCTACTGAGGGAATCCGGGCGTCTTATTCCTGGAACGGAATGCCATCAAGGGGCATGTGCCGTTTTCCTCTATAAATCACAGCGCGTTCATCCTGCCATAAATCTGTAGATTACATCTCCTCCTCAGTTAATAAATTCTTTCAGTCTTTCATTTGCACTGCCCTTGTCCTACCTCTAAATAGGATCAAATCGTAGCACAAGCTCAGCATAAAACAAAAACCTTGGGTTCTCTTTTTAGTACTCAACTTTAGTCACACATTGGTATTCAGGCCTACAATAGACATCAGGCTTCCCCAGGTGTCCTTTTCTCAAAGATATACAAGAAAGCCAACCATGGCTGAGCCAGGAATCTACTCCCTTCATTTACTGATTACACTTTAATAAGTGTCATTCAACAAATAATAACTACC
Organism: Cuniculus paca; assembly: GCA_004365215.1. Taxonomy (NCBI): domain Eukaryota; kingdom Metazoa; phylum Chordata; class Mammalia; order Rodentia; family Cuniculidae; genus Cuniculus; species Cuniculus paca. The sequence goes on from RJWT010033384.1 coordinate 6,318, forward strand.
ACGGGTAGACCACTGTCCCGTAGTGTGGGAGCCACAGGAAGGACATGAAAACATACATCTGTTCTTCACAAAGCATATAATCCAACAAGGGAAAAGGGTAAACCTATTAAATATTTACCCCGTACCAAAACTGGGACAGCCACTTTACATATATTACTTCACATAATAAGTTCTCAGAATTATTTTATAAGTTACATTTCCATTTTTAATATGAGAAAACTGGAACTACACTGCACTTTCCCACTTCTCCAAAGACACATCACTGATGACACACTGGGTATGACATGCACTAGAGATGCTTCTCATAAAACAGGATTGGAGCAAGCTCCCACGTAGGCTATGTTCTAGCACCTCCTTCATAAAGTGAATCCAAAAGGTACCATGCATGGAGCACTCCCTTGCACCACGCTGAACAGACTGGATAATGGAGAAGTGAGTACGTAGTAGAGAGTTATAATAACCACTTCCTGACTTCATCTTTAGTGAAATTAATGTTCACAGAGTTTTATTTCTCTTTATGACTACAAGATTTGTGGTTTAGGATATAATTCTACTAGAGATAATTAGGAAGCAGTGAATAATGGTTTGGGGAGAGAAAAGGGAAAATGAACAGATGGCAGGAAAGGGGTCAATGTTTTTTTAAATGAAGCCATGGATGAATTAAAGGAGGCTTAGAGAATATCCAGGTCTGAGAACCTTACTTTCACTGTGTTACCGGACTAGAAGTGTCAGTGGGAGCTTCTGAAGCACTCTCCATGGTAACACTGATTTCTCTGCACTGGTTGTAATGGGATGGGCTTGAAGAAACAACCAGCAGATTAAACAAAGATGAGAGAAGCTTATTCCATCTTGAGCATTCTATTTGCTCTTGGTCTCTGGCACCCCTGGATGTTGGATAACAACTCTGAGTCAAAGAACCTGAGAAGATTGAATGTTTGATTTCAACTTTTTAGATAACTACCACCATTCCTGCAGGGTAACATCTTACTGTGTCATTATTAGTTACCAGCCTGTTGTGAACACAAACAATAAGAATCATTGGTCGGGTGACATTAGCCTGAAAACATCCAAAGCTTCCTGTAAGAAACAGGCACAGTCTGCCACCAGCTCCAATATGCACCAACACAGAAAACAAAACAAAACAAAACAAAAAGGTTTTCTCTTAGTATCCATATTATATGTGGTAATGTTAAATGATTCCATAAGCTTTTTATTAAAGATGGAGTCTAGCAGACAAGGATAGAAAATGGAAATTTTCAGTATATTATTATATAAGATCTAGGACATGTCAGTAATTTTTCACATTAGCATTATCAAAATTAATTCATTTCAGAACATAAAAGATTGTCTTCAAAAGTAGTCATGGCTTCATAGTTTCAAAATGTCTTTTCCCCTGTGGGGATTTTTAGTATCTCTCCTTTGCTATGAGGGAATATTGTATTGGAGGAGAAAAAGCATTATGGTTTAGATTTGAAATGTCCCACAAAAGCTCATGTGTTAAAAGCTTGGTCTCTAATGCAACTTTGTTCAGAGGTAAGAGTTTTGAAGGTGACTAGATCATGAAGTCTTTATCAGTGGGTTAACTCACTAATGAATACATAAACTGATGGCGTTCATTGAGAAATAATAGAAATTTAGGAGGTGGGACACAGTGGAAATGTAAGGTCATCAGCGTGAATCCTTGGGCCTATAGCTGGACCCAGTTCCCTTCCCTTGCTTGCTGGCCTTCATGAGAGAAGTATCTTTGCTCCATGTGATCTTACTTTGATGTTCTGTCTTGGGGAGACAAAAGCAATGGAACCAGCCAGGGCTCCAGTTTCTGAAACTGTGAGTCAAAATAAGCCTTTCCTCCTTTGGGTTAATTTTCTCAGGCATTTTGGCACAAGCAGTGGAAAGCTGAGTAATTTAGAAGAAATCTCTGAAGTTCTATCACATAGTGAAATAGCTAATGTGATATCATATAGAGAACCTCTACAAATTTCTTTTTTAATTTCTCACCTTTCTAGAATTTGTTTAAAAGGGACAAGGGTTTTTGATAAATCTATGTTGAAGTATCAATAATAATTTTAATGCAGCACATCTATGTACAGAGTTTATCCAACAGCAGTTTCTAAGCTAATTCTCTTCCATATTTCTCTAATTACAACCCTCTGGGAATATCTCAAAGATAATAATAAATGATAAAACCTAATCCAATTTAAATTCCTCTGAAAGGTGCCCTAGCTTCATTTGACAAGCAACAATCTGCCAAGCACTGCTTCTCTTGTCGGCCTGTCATGGATGTGATGGGAGGGTACAAAGCCTGGGAATGTCGACTGATTTCCTAATGTTCTCTGAGTAAGCGACAGCCGCAAACCTTAGATGATGGCTGATTGAAGAGTGTTTGACTAAGAATAATAGTCACAGAGAGATAATTGCTGTTATAACTACTTTCTTCTATTAGGTAATAAAGAGAATGACCTCCAACTTTCTAGCTCTCTATCTCTGTGTCTCTGTCTCTGTCTCTGTCTCTCTGCCTCTCTCTCTCTCTCTGTCCCTTTTCCTCTTTCACACACATGCACCGCACACACACAGAGATCTGCAGGAGTATAAAATATGTATGACTGCCGGAATGTCTTAGATTACAGCTAGTGGGTTCACTACTTCTTTAGAGAAGAGAATTTAAATGTGAAGCTAAACACTCTATTGATGTTCCAGAGTCTTGCAATGTTTAATGTCCTAGCCTGTGTACCCCACCCTCAATTGAATTCTATACTATATTTAGCTTGTCTCACTCAGTGATTCTGGCAAAACCCAAGGCAGTGTCATGGGCAGAAACAGAGAATGAGGAGGTCTTAGACCTCATGCTCATGAGTCAGTAGAAATAAGAAGAAGATTACTAACCATCTTCATAACATGCTTGGCCTCCTTGTATGCACAGAATTATTTCCCTAGAGGGAAAACTCTTTTATTAGTCCCAAGAGAGATTACAGCCAGGTGGTGCTTCCAGGTTTAACAAGACCTTAAAAACTAAAATTCTCTCTGCTTTAGGAAGCATTTTAAAATAAGAAACTCCTAGACCTGAATAACAATCATCTTACTTTTCTAATTGCTGGTATAAAAGCATTAAGCTGGGGAAAAAAAGAGCTCAGAGGGGATGTGGAGTTTTGAAACAGGGGGAGTGTTTTGCTTTCTTATTGCTGAACAAAATACCCCAAAATCCATGAGTTAAATTAGGGAAGATTTATTTTAGCTCACACTTGTAGAGGCTTCAGTTTATAGTCACCTGGCTCCAAAGCAGGGCCGCATGGCAGAGGGGCATGACAAGGGAGAAACAGTCCATGGCAAGGCTGGCAGGAAGCAGCGTCTTTACCTTCATTCTTCACCTTTCCCTTTATAATCCGTCCAAGCTGTAGGTCTACTGGTTGGTGCCATTCATACAGAGGGTGAGCCTCTCCTTATCCATACCCAGACCTATGCTAAACCAATCAGTGGACTAATTTAGGTATCAGAGACCCTTAATCCATAGTCACACAACCTAGGTCCAGTCACCTACTAAAAGCCCCATCTATGAAATATGAGGCTTTGTGAGGACATCTATGTACAAGCCATAACAAAAGCTTACAGTTTCTTCTGTCTATAATCACTTAGTGCTGAGGACCACTTATTTGGTCTCAGTATAGGTCTATAAAACAGGCACAGATTCTTACAGTTCCAACATGTCACCAAACTCTGTGAGATACCCACACCTCCAGGAAAGAGCTTCTAGTGTATCTATTCTTACCTTCAGCCCCCAAAGCTTGGCATCTGAAGAAACTTGTTTGGAGAAAAACACCCATCCTCATAACCTGCCACTCTGAAGTCATTCCTGGCACCTATCCCTTCCCCTGTCTCCTCATTGCAGTCACCTTTCCTTTTTCTTCCAATGACCCTAGGCTTGCACTCATCCCAGCCTCACAGTGGTTCTATAGTAGCTCCAGCATTTTCTGTCAAGGCCAGTGGCTCACTCTAACTAGCCTCTTACGCTATAAGTAAATGGCTTCTCTTCTCAGGGCTGGACCTGAAACTCAAACCAAATGTCTTAAGACTTATGGAGAAAATCAACTAAGAAAGCCTAATGTGTGGTGGACACTGGAGAAAGTGGTGCTTTGTGTTGGTTTGCCATTATTAAATCACCATTGGATTTTTGGATAAATTGCTTCAATTGTCTACACTTTAGTATTGGTATTTTAGGATGAACTGTATTATCACTGAGTGTAAATGCTGATGCAAAGACAGGTGTGTATTACCTTCCCAAGGCTGCCATAACAAAGTACCAAAACCTGAATGACATGACAAAACTGTATTGGCCCATAGTTCTAGAGTCTGGAAACCCAAAATCTAGGCATCACTGGGGCCACATTCCCTCTGAATTCTCTAGGGAAGGATCAGTTCCATACTTCTTTCCTCACTTCTGGTGCTTGCCAGCTATCTTTGGCATCCCCTGGCTTTAAGAGGCTTCATTCCAGTATCTGCCTCAGTTTCACATGCCATTCTTCGGTCTTGCATGTCTCTGTGTCTTTACATGGCACTAGCCTCTCTGAGCAGGTTTCTGTGTCCAGATGTCCCTCTTCTCATCAGGAGACTGTTGATTACAGCAAGGCCTATTCTACTTTAGTATGGCCTCATCTTCATTACATCTGCAATGACTATTTCCAAAAATTGTCAGAGTCACACATACCAAAGATAAGGATTTTAACATCTCTTTTGGGGGACATGATTCAATCTATAACAGGATGCAACTACTAAATGATGGGTAAGAGTGTGTTTTGTGCAGTTCAGATACACTAGGGGATTAAGGGCCAATGAAGAGAAAGTATGGCATAAAGCATCCTGTGAGAATAGAGTAAATTATGTGGGGGTTGGGGGGACACAAAGTTGACTTTCTTCTGACTTCCAGGGACCAGTCCAAATTATGTGGAAAAGGAAGACTGAGATGAAAAACAAAAGAATACTTTTTCACAGTTTTGGGAAAAATTTGGCACAAGGGACCAAAACACCATATAGAAACATGATAAGGAGAATTCTCTGAATGGCTGTAGAGAACCAATGGATCAGAACAAAAGGAAAAAAGCATTTAATAAACACACTATGTCTCATGCCAAGAATTGCCTCTAGATTCTCACAGGATCCTTAGGAAAACCCCTGCCCCTTCCCAGTCTGTGAGGCTTGTGTGCAGCTGCACCTCTCTGGATTCCAGAGGGGTAGAATGCCCATAACCTGGTTACTTAAAGCCCTGTCTCCTGGTCATAGTGGCTGGTTCATGGATAAGCACATGACACAAAGCAGCCAAAGAGATTAATTCCAGAACTTTTCCTAGAACTATCAATGAAGATACTTTGTACTACTTATTATGTAAAATGGAAATTCCTGTAAGTCTTCACTCTATGAAAAGGGCCTGTTGTAAATTCAGCCTATTACAGAGAAAAGTAGAATGGAGAGATGGAGAGATAAACGATCAAGACAGAAAAAACTCAGACCTATTTGCCTTGATTATACTGTTAGAGGTAGTCCTGCGTTCCTTTCTATTTTTAGCTAGGTGAGCTAATAAACTCTCTTCTTTGGGTTTAAATCAGAATGGGTAGGGTTTGTATCAGTGATATCTAAAAGTACTAAAAACATAAAACCCAATTGGCCATTTTTGGTTCTACAACTTTGAAAGCAATGTAAAGCAGTATGCAATGAAGCGAAGTTGTACCTCCTTGGATAATCATGGCCAAAGGCACTCAGGACTCTTGGTCTGACCTTACATGATTTAGTAGACATTGACCTTAAACAGGTACAGCATAGATAAACATTGGGAGACTAGTTCTAAGAACATGTAAGTCACCTTGGGGAGTCTCATAAGCAACTCGAAAGAGTTAGGAGAGCTCATTATATATGTGTGAATCACAAAGCCACTATCAGTATTGGGGGAATTTATTTGTATCCATAAACTGAGGTGGCAGGCCAGGGATTTAGCTCAGCAGTACAAGCGCCTGCCTGGCAAGCATAAGGTCATGAGTTCTATCCCCAGTACAAAGAAAAAAGGAAAAAAGAAAGAGCCTCCCCATAAACTGAGGTGGCCCGGGAAACATTCTAGTTATGTGTCAAATAAAGGACCAGGAGGAGTTCCACCACCACTTCATCAGATACCACTGGAAATTATAATGGTTTGATAAAGAGTGAAAGTGAGCTTCTTCTTACTCAAGATTCAAAATTCATGTTCCTCTGCCTTAAAATGATGTAAGTCAGAATAAAGGGAAAAGCTTAGGAATTTGGACCTTGACCCTGGGAGTACAAGTGTGCCTGTGGACACCCCAAGGATGACTGAAAGTGGGCTCTGTGCAGGAAGAAGGGACATCAGGATGGCAGCACTCATCACTCTCCCACATGTTCGTTCTTTGCATGCAAAATAATTAGGATTACAGCCTAGCAAACACAACCTATGCTTTAACAACAACGTTATGGAAGGTCCTTGGCTCTCATTTTTCCTGGTAAAATGAAAATGTCTTCTAATCACTAGCTTTTAAGGGAACACAATATCCAAAGAAACTAAAGAGTCAACAAAACAGAAGATAAGCATGTTAAAAATGAATTTTGAGGATGGAGATGTGCAATTTAACCACGAATTACAGAAAACTAAACTAAAATGCTCCCAAAACCAAGCAGGCATGAATAGTTTGAAGATTTCACTTCAAGCCTCAAAACAATATCAAAAAGCAAACAACATACATGCTATCCCTTAAAAAATCAAAAATATGACTTCAAACATTAAATGTAGAAATCTAAAAATGAAAAAAAATCAATAACGAAAAAAGCTGGTTTCAAATGTAATTACAGGAACAACGTCTAATTTCCTCAGTATAACTATCATATGTATGTAAAAACATTAACTTATATCAAACTGAATTACAATCACTTCATCAGTAAAAAGCCTAACTGGAAAGTCAATCAAGGTCAGATTCTGCACTCCATTGAAATGTCCCCAGTTGCCTCCCTAACGACTGAATGCTGTCAGGCTTGAGCTGGTTATCTAAATTTTATAAACAAATATTGTTTCAGGCAGGCTTAATCAGCTACTTAGCTGGCAGAATAAATGTGTGTACTCTGGAAGTAAATGAAGCCCACACAAGCAAGGCACTCACCTTTTCTCCCCTGAGGATCACGGCAGTTTTCATGGATGCACAGGCCCCAGGGTGACCAGGAAGATACTATGCAGTCCGTGGAGCAAGGGACACTGCAGAGCTGAGAGGCCGAAGGGGCAGGTCCCAAGCATAATGCATTTTCCACAGGTCTAGACACTGAAGGACAAAAAATAATGGCCCATGTCACATTCTCTGGACATCCCTAGCATGGTTCCTATCTTTATGTGTATCTGTATCTGCTTTATGTTTGAGAGGAGTATATGCAAACAAAACATCGATACCTTCCAATACACATTGCTCAGTTCCATATTAATCAGCATTTATGGCTAGTAAAGGAAGACAGTGACAAAGGGCATGTACTTGAGATCCCTGCATTGCTCACTATTCCCAGGAAATCCAAGAGAGAACTGGAAATCTTATAGGTACAAATTATCTAGAGTTATGATTTAAAACAA
>RJWT010033385.1:0-13916 GCA_004365215.1 Cuniculus paca
CCAAAGGTTGTTAAGCCAGGCTATCTTAGAAGGATCCTGGTAGATGTTCAGGAATAAGGCTGAAGTCAGGCAAGGCTGACAGGGAAGGTAGTAAGTTCGTATTGCCACCACTATATTTAAGGGCTTGTGGGTCTCCAGGAAAAGGATTCACATGGGTATCAGGACAAGGACTAGCACAAAGGGATGATGCAGGTATCTTGAGCACTGCACAGTTAAATGAAGCACTCCAGGGAGGACTCATAGAATCTCAGAGGCAAGAAGGGCCTTGAATGAAACCCTAGGATTCTCAAATTTTGAGGGCCAATCAATGTGGAAGTTTTGGCAAATGAGGTCAGAGGGAGCAGCTCCAAAAAAGGCAGAACTAGCAGGCAAAGGCTGTAGAAGTTCTGCTAAGGTTAAGGATCCCCAACACTTCCTGTGCTGAAGTTTAACTTCCCTTGTGAGGTAGTGAGTGGGTAGAAACTTATCTCCACTAGGACATTTGAAGGTGGACCCTTTGGAGATGATTAAGATTACGTAAGGTCAATAAATCCTTCAGGTCTGAATTTTGGGGACTTTATAAGAAGAGGGTGAGAAACCAGAAGAAACACACATGCAGCCCTGCAGTAGAGTGATGCAACCAAGAGGATCCCTTCCAGAGGTGAGCCCATGCCAGCACCATGCCCTGAACTTCCAAAACTATGAGTCAAATAAGTGTCTTTTCTTCACAAAATTAGCTTTCAGCAGGTTTTTCATTATAGTAATGAAAAAACTGACTGATGCATCCAGGAAGGAGATCGTAAGATACTACAGACCATTCAATAGAGTCTAGTTGCCTTTATAGTTTACTTGGAAGTTCAGGATGTTTCCAAAAGCAACATCTTCAAAAGTGTCAGTGTGTAGGATGTAAACACAGCCCTTCTATGAGCACTTCCTGTTTTCAAACAGTGATGTGTTTTTAAGGCTTCCCAGGTCATGGCTGCCTTTGGGCTGTTAGGGACCATGCTCACAGATGCACAGCTTCGTTGCCGGCACCTGTGGGTGATGAAACCTTCCAGATCTTGCAGGGTTTGAGCCCCTGAGGTTCTCTCTCACATCGAAAGGGGCTGGGCCAAACGAACGATGCATTTTGCTCCTCCAGAGCTTAAGTTTGATAAGGATAGCAGAAAAATAGCTCTACCTTTTAGGAGTCCCCTCGAATTTAAGCGCATGCTGGGCAGATCTCTGGATCCACTGGGAGCCCTTGAAATTATCTGAGAACTTTTTAGTTCCGGGGGGAGACATGTTTTCAGCTGTGCGTAGTTTGGATTTGATCAGTCCTATGCAGTGCTAAGCGGCCCAGTGCCCAGCTGCTCTATGCTGCTCTGGATTTGCAGCAAGCAGCTCTTGAGACTTTGAGTAGTAAAATTAGTATGAAGTTTTTGACATGTGAAGTGCTTTTAGGAGACTTAGCAGAGAGTTCACGGCCAACGTGCTTGGCAACCTGGCTTCACAGACTAGTCACACGATGAACCTCAGACTCCAAAGCTGTTCTGTACTCGGCATAGTCTCTTTCCATGGAGACCTGGGATGCCATCTTTTGTGCTCTTATCAGATGGGGCCATCTGATATCTGTTCATATATCTGAATTGGTTTTTCCTTTAGAAAACTAATCTGATATGCTAAACTGTGCTTCTTGAGGGGGAGGGGGAACTGATGTGAAACTTTTTATTTTAAAGTATGGTAGATGCCTCCTGTGAATGTTGATGATGCCCTAAATGACTGTTTCGAAGATACACCAGGACAAAACAAGCCATTTATGAGGGAAGGTATGACTCTGGTTGAGATGGCCCATAGGATGACATCTACCTGTGTGTATTCTTCCCTGGCAGGGTACAGCCTAGCTGTATAAATGTGCACAAAAATCACCAGCTGACAGAACCTTTTCAAAACTGAACAACTGATTCTCAGGATAATACAATCTGTGCACTACAGATAATGAAATAGAACCGCCAACATTGACCCTCTGAATTCATTTTATAAATGCGGTCCCTGAAAGCCTTTTCCAGTCACCTGTGGAGACGAAGAGCTGCTGTGGAGTGCAGCACTCATGAGCTGTCTCTTTGTCCTTGTACATTTGCCTCCCTCCCTCATCACTGTCTTTTCAGGTAGTTAATAGTGCTTTTATGCTAGGACTTCACAGTTGATACTGGGGGAGGTTTGCTGCCTTAAATCATGCTGAGGTTATTTTGTGAAGATGTTTGGAAAAGGGGCAAAAGCAATAATAAAGGTACCTGTGATAAACCCTTTGGAAAAACAGCACAAACTCAAAGGTTGCTATTTTTCACTTAAAGTATCTGTGGACAGTCTGGATCTTTCTGTTTAAACAGACTCATTAGGGTATCTCATAGGCCTTGCCCCTTGCTTTTGAACTAAAAATGAGTTATTCCACAGACAACCCCATTATTTAACATATATTGCCCTCTAGCAGGCGCCTCAGTATTGCAAGCATTGAATTGAGAAATAGCTTTCCCTTATCAGGTCTCTGGCAAGTTCACTGAAAGGCTGGACTAGCTCCCCAACTACCAGGGTTTGGAATTTGAACGCCAGTTCCAACAGGCCTGTGTGTTAAAAGCTATGTGCCTAGACTGGTGTTATTGGCAGGTGGTGGAATCTTTAAGGCATGGGGCACTGAGGGAGGTCTGGGATCATTGGGTATGTGCTCTTAAAGGGGTCTGTGGGACCCTGGCCACCTCCACACTCTCTTCTGCTCACTGCCCAACAAGTGAGTGGTTTTACTCCCTCATGAGCTCTCACCATAATGTGCTCTCTCGCCACAGGCCCAAAGCAGAAAGGCCAACCAATCAGGAACTGAAATTTCCAAAACTGTGAGCCAAAATAAACATTATTTTTTTTTATAACTTGAACATCTTAGATATTTGTTATATTTACAGAAAAACAGCTAGCTCATCAACTAAGGATAAGCCATGCCAAAATGAGAATCCATTTTCCTTAGGGGAATATGTTCCAAAGTAAGACACTGTGAGAAATGTTCTAGTTCCCAACTTTTTTGTTTTCTAATACAAAGCACTAAACATTGATTTCTGCAGACTAGGAAAGAAATAAAAAATTAAAACGATCCTACAGAAAGTTGGGAAATCACATATGGCCACAATATTCATGGCTGGTTGAGTTCACATGACATATGGATTCAGATAGTGCAAAATAGTCAGTGGTAATGAAGTTCTTAAATCAGTGGGGATTTTCTGAGCACCTGCTATACTCAACTCAGTGTTAAGTGTTCGGGGGATTTTTCTTGCAAGTCATTGTGTTATGACTAGATGCCTTATAAACTGTTTCTCCCCATTTCCTTCCATGTGTGACCTAGGCAGTCTGAACTTTGTGCCATTCAGAAATGGTATGTTCTCCTCTGAACTGCTTTATCCCTTAGTCATTCTTGAGACGGCCACTGCATGTGGTCAGTACCTCAGTTACATGTGTATGCTGCTGGTCTTCTCTGGTTTCAACTCTCCAAGAGGCCCTCAGAGACTCTTGCTTGCTGAACTGCCATGGGGTAGTGTGACCAAACTGATGTGGTTCAGATCTGTGCTTTGCCACTACTTCTCTGTCTTTGGACCTTAGTTTTTTCATCTATAAAATGGAAACATGCCCATCTTCAAAACTTTTGGGAAGATTAGAGTCTGACATGCTCACAGTAGGTATAGAAATCTAGTAGATAGAGGTAATTATTGTTGAACATACTGGGTTTCTATATATATTCATGATGCTAATAAATGAAACTGAACTTGGATTTTCGATCATTGCTTCTTACCTACCAGAAGATGAATAAAACTTGAAGGTGTTTATTTTAACTCAATAAAGACTATGTATTTGATTCTGTTATCTTTGTGTAATTCAATGTAGTTTTTCAAAGAAAAACATAATTTTGCCAAGGAAGTTTTATTTTCCTACATTTCAAAACAAGTAGCTTTTTTTTTTTTTTTTTTTTTTTTTTGCGGCACCGGGGATTGAACTCACGACCTTGCACTTGCCAGGCAGGCGCTTAGACCACTGAGCTAGATCCCAGCCCTGGTGTTTTTGAGACAGGGTCTCACTATGCCATTCAGCCTGGCCTTGAGCTCCCTTTGTAGCCCAGGCTGGTCTCGAACTTACAACGATCCGCTTGTCTCAGCCTCCTGAGTGCTGGGATTACAGGCATGAGCCACAGCGCCCGGCTTCAAGTAGCTTTTTCCTTTTGTTGATGATCAATTTTCATGGATGTGGTATCCCCTCATGATCATTTGTATGTCTCTATCACTAGATACCTGAGCTTTATAAGGCATCGACTGGCAAATAAAAGACAACTGTGTCTAGGGATGGTCACCATGAGAGTTTCAAAGGTGTCTGCCACATTACTGCTGATGGACATGCTTCTGAGATGCTATAAGCCATGGCTCTATAAGCTCTTATCATAGAGGGACAGGCACAGAGAGAGCCTGCCCACTCCTCTCTCTTGGCCAGCCTGGGCTCCCTAGATGTTTTCTACAAAGGCTGGACTTGGTTCTCACTTACACAGCACTGCAGAACAGATGGGTATGTATAAAGGAACTGGGCCAAGTGAGATTAAGCACTTTCATTTCCCAGTACTCACTACTGTATTGAGGAAAAGGACCTCAGAGTTTGCCAGGGCTGGACTGGATGGATATGGAGGACAAGGACCTTAGGATGAGGAGGTTGGGGAGATCACACATTGCTAGAAGTTGGGGAAGAGTGGGAAGCATAGGCAATGGGCATGTAAGAGTGGTGGGTGTCAATGCTACTGAGCATGTCTTTCAGAGAAGCTCCAAGTATTTACTGCACATCCAAAGCCATAGCGAGACAGCCAGGAAACTTTCTGCTTGCTCTGGGCATCAGCCTATTTTCAAATTAGCCCTGTGATGACTCCACATGGCAAATGTACTGAAATCATTGGAGTTGGAGGTGATGCACGGCTCATTGTGCTGGCGTTGCGCTATTACAAACGAGCAACATCTGCTTTCAGCTACTGGTAAGAATCATTTCTTTATTCACTCTGACGATACTGCATAAAGCTCCATACCATACCCCTCACACTTTTAATTCACTTCCCTGTTCAATTAATATAATTACAAAAATAAATCTAAAACTAATTATTCCTGCATATAATTACATATCTCACAACTCAGCATTTGCACGATAAAGGCAGCCATAGCTATTATGACAATAGCTCCTAATAGCTTGGCACTGTAACTTAATTGCAGTTTAAGTTGGCGCTGGGATGTAAATAGTGCCTTTGCTATTATTTCAGGATCATTGCACCGTAAGAAAGAATAAGTTACAATTAAATTTTGGTACTATGGTCAGTAGGCTCCATTCATAGCAAGAAAACAGGCAAGACGGTGAGGAGTTGGGAAACAGAGCGACCTGGAATTGGTTGATAAAGTTGGACTCTTTAAGAAACAAAATTAACAAACAAACGAACAAACCTCCTGACCACCCAACCTCTATGCCAATATTTTGGATTCCTGAAATGTCTACCTGTGTGACAATTAGCGTCTCACTCTCCTCTCTACCTCCGTTGCCTCAGTTTTGTTGTACACTCATCATTTTTTGTCTTTCTCTTGCCCCTCATCCCTTCTTATGCTCTCTATGCAGCCACTTGGTACAGTTTACAAAACTGCAAGTCTGGTGATGACCGTTGTGTGCTGGACTTTCTAACTAGGAACAGAATCTGTTCCCATGTTGTCGAGCAAACCTTTAGAAGGACACTGAGACAGGCTGCTTCCTGCTTATCATGCATCTCCTCCTCTCTCCAGTTTTTCCTGTTGCCACTGTTTCCAGTGGCTGGCTGGCTTGCAATTCTGTGCACACTGTTCTTAACACCTGCATTTACCTGGGTCATCATCACCTCTCTCTCTCTTATCTGCCTTTTGAGATACAAACAGCACCTCCTTTGTCAGGCTTTCCTTGACTCCTACATGCAGGATGATCTCCGCTGCAGATGCCGCACCATATCCTTTTTAATTCTTCAGTTACATGTAGCGTGTTATACCAATCTTTCCAGTTATGAATTGCCTTTTACCTTAGACTGTGCATGTGTTAAAGACAGCCATCAATCTTGCATTTTATTTTTCCCTAGAACCTAGCTCTCTGCTAGATGGATAGTCCACATATGATTGTCCAATTTTACTTTTTATATAAAAATTTGTATTAGAGAAGAGAATATGGGGGGAGGTTCAATAACTGTCCCACAGTATTTGATGGGTTGTGATATAGGTGAGGGGTAAGGCCTGGGTGGCCTGGCACTGGGAACAAAGTTCGGTCAATACGTGTAAGACACAGTGAGATAGTTATTGGGTTTTGATTTTGATTACCCTAGCACTGTTTGTTTTTTAAAGAAAATAAACCCATAAATGAAATCGCCAGAATCTAGATTTGCCTATATCAGTATCCTCACATGCTTGGTATTAATTATTGAATATTAAAGGTAACCCACCTTTGCATGACCAGGATAATCACTAAATATATGATGTAGTTCCAGAGAGATTTATAGCACACTTTCACACTTAAGATTCTGAATTTTGCAAGTGATATTTCATGTTTACGGGGTATATCCTCATGACTCTTACAGACAAACTTAAAAAGAAAGCCTCTACTTTAGCAACTTAAGCCTAAATTGTCGTTACAAGTTTTACTTGCAATTAATAGTTTGAATTAATTTAAATGTTCATTTGATCTTTTTTGGTTCTGCTGAGAGTTTCCTGTACATTTTGAGAAGTAATAGAAATTAAAATGTGGCTTCCAATCATTTCAGTGCAGTTATGAAAGTGCTATCACTAGTCAAGGCTTTATTCATTACATCATTTTATGCTTCTTTTTTTTCTTATCGCAATAGTATGGGGTTGAAAAAAAGAATGGTGGTGAATCTGAGATGATGGGCCATTATGGTAGCACAAAGTTAATTGATCATTTTCCTTTCTTAGAAACCCCAGTTTTATTGCAAGAGGCAAACCTTGTACAGTCTCTTTACATTATACGATCTCCTAAGTACAGTTTTCTATGATCTAAATACAGCCCCAGAGGAAAATTGTTTCACGTTATTGTAAAGTGGCCTCATAAAGATGAATATGGTTATGTGAAATGCAATGTGCCTCAAAAATCATTCTGGCTGCAAATTAGGTAAAGTCCTCCAGTTAGGCTTAGGACAGAGAAACTGACTTTCAGAATGAAGTTTGTCACATTATTGAACAGAAAGAACAATAACCGTGTTTTCTGATTCTTCTAGTCATTCTAAACACATACACCCACAGAAACGGAAACTTCTGGTTCAAGAGAGGACCTGCTAGGTGACCAAGCAACCACTGGCCAGGGGGTTTCATGTGTACTTTACACTTGTTGACTCCAAGGAACACATGGCCCTTTTGTACTGGCAGATATCAATCAAACCAGCCAGAGATGCCCATGGAGAGCTCAGGGAAAGCACTCACTGAAGACTTCTGTAGAAGTGATGCCAAGCAAGGCTTATCTCTGGGAGTTACTGGCAAGGTAGGCTAAGATAACTCTAATTTTGGAAGGTATTTGAAGTATTAGGTCCTTTTCTCTAGTTGCTCAACTTCCTCTATTATTATTTATTATTATTTTACATATATATTTTTAACCATGGATAATAGTTCTTTGCCCTTCCTTTGTTACACCATCCCTAACGGATGCTAATGTACTATTCACATAGCAAGAGTTCAGATACTATTTCAGGCAGTATAATAGAGATGTCACTAGTCAAACTAGTTACAATCTATACACAAATATATAATGATATATATATATATATATATATATATATATATATATATAATATGACCAAAATATATAGCAAGTGTTTAAATTTTTAAAATTTATTACAGTAAAAGGCACATGGCTATTATTTTTCCTCAAAATACTCCCCCTTGCTTCAAGCACTCTTGTCATTCTTGCCACATTCTGAAGCAGTTCTGGAAGACTTCTTTCATGTCTTTACAAGTTGCGATTAAAAAATATGGTGAATGCTATGGCCAAGAGCTTATCCAATGGAAAGATGGGATCAAAAAAACATTATGGTGTGCATTCATCCACCTTATTCACTGAATCTGATATCGCGAGGCTTCTGGCTCTTCCCCAAATTCAAAATAACCCTGAAAGGTAAATGCTTTGAATCAACTAAGAACATCAAGGCAACCATAATGGCACCACTAGTGATATCCATGAAAGAGGACTTCCAGAACTGCTTCAGAAAAAAAGTAAGAATGAAGGGATAAATGTGTTCAAAGTGGGAGGGAGTATTTTGAGGGGAATTCATGGTAGTGTGTCTTCTTAGTGTAATAAACTAAAAAAATTTTTTCTAACCTATTTTGTGGGTGTGTGAATTTTTTCTTTATTAGGGATGTTATGGTTGATACATTGTGTCAACTTGAGCAGTTTAGAAGTTTAACTGAGAGACTCAGCAGGGAGCCAAGGTTCTTACTTTGTAAATATCCTCATCCTGTGCAAAGGAGGGCAAGGAATTTGGTGAGTGCTATGCCCACCCTGACCGGGGTGCAGGGGTTAGGGGTGGCCTGTGTACAATATAAGGGAAAAGAGACTTTTTTCCCTCTTTTGCTCTGGCTGCTACCTTGAAGTGTTGCCCCAGTGCCATGGCACTCTGCCTTGGAGCCAACTGATTATGGACAGAAATCTCCAGAAACTGTAAGCTAAATAAACCTGTCCTTGCTTCCCTTTGGGTGTCAGGTGTTTCGTCCCAGCAACGAGAGAAAAGTAACCAAGACACCAGATACACGTTTTTAAGATTATCATCTATCTAATCCCCTAGTTAGTCTTAAAATTTATCTCTTAAGACAACAGTTATAAGATTAGAATCCACAAAACCTAATGGTCTCATTGCCATTTCTAAAGAAAGATTGTAGGGGCAAAAGTTATATGGTAAATGACATTAAAAAACAATTCTGAGTTGTATATCTGGTACAACTGATGAAACTACACTGACATATCGCGGTCACCCATAGTTTGTATTAGGGTTCACTGTTGATATTGGATGTTCTATGGGTTTGAACAAATGTACAGTAACATGCAGCTATCATTATAGTGTCATTCAGAGCAATTTCGCTGCCCTAGAAGTCCTGTGTTCCACCTATATGTCCTTCCTTCCCACCAACTCCCGGCAACCACTGATCTTTTTAACAGGCTCCATAATTTTGCCTTTTCCAGAATGTCAGAGTTGGAGTCATACCATATGCAGCCCATTCCAACTGGCTTCATTTACCTTCCCTCCATATCTTTTCATGTCTCAAATAGACCACTCTAGTGGAGGATGCTCATAATGAAGGAGGCTGTGCACATGTTGATTAGTGATACTACGGGATACAATGTCCTCTCAATTTTTTTTCTTTTTGCGGCACTGGGGATTGAACTCATGACCTCGTGCTTGCCAGGCAGGTGCTTAGGCCACTAAGCTAGATCCCCAGCCCTCGTCCTCTCAATTTTGCAGTGAAGCTAAAACTGATCTTAAAATATAGTAATTTAAGAAACAGAATTCAGAAACAGTTGAGAGTTTTCTTACTAAATTTCTGAGGATGCTATGATCAAATTGGCATAGTTTGATGCTATAACCATTGACATTATCCCAGTGATAGACCTTGTTAATATTTCTGTTCTTCTCTTTTTTGGTACTGGGGATCGAATTCATGACCTCGTACTTGCCAGACAAGTGATTATGCTGCTGAGCTAAATCCCCAGCCCCCTTGTTAATATTTCTTCTTCTCCGGGTAACTTTAAGATTAAAATTTGACTTTTCCGAGAAATTATCTCTCAGGGAGAGAAATCACTGTCTCCTTGCTTTGAAATACTACTTACTTTACAAGTATCACTTCAAATATTAATTCAGGACCTACCTATTGGGTCTCATGTTTCAGGTTAGAAGATTCATACCAGATCTACATTTTGAAAGAGAATATTGACCTCAGGGTAAAGGGGGAAGATTAAATCAGGGTATCAGAAGAGTGTAAACAGTCTGGGTTGAAGATTACAGAGAATCTCTGTATGTCAAAGGCAGAGGGGCTAAAAAAGAGGCTGAGACTGGAAGGATTTAAGAAAAGGGCTTGATCACAACTGAAATCTCTATGAAGGGAGGTTTCAAGAAAAATTTCTATGTTTCTGCTGTGAGTTTGATACTAGCCAGACTTGGAGACACTGATCATGTTTGAATATTTTGGGAAAAACCAATCAAATTTCTGGATCTTCAAAGCTGAGGCCCAAAACTAAGCCCAAATGACCTTTCCAAGGTTATTCTATACTGCTATTCTATGTAAGTGCCAAGTGCCTTGAGAGGAAACTGGTATCTTTGAAACTGGAATATTTATAAAGAAATATAAGACAATAACTAGTTTTCATAGAAGTCTTATATAACCAGCCAGGTATAGTGGCACATGCCTGTAATACCAGCACTCTTGGAGGCTCAGGCAGGAGGATCACAAGTTTCAGTTCAGCCTGGGCATCTTAGAGACTTAGGAAAACCTTTTTTTAAAACAAATAAACAAAAAACAAACAAACAAAAATATTCCTGGGGATGTAGGTGTGAAGGTCCTGCATTCAATCCCCAGTGTTACACAAAACCAAACCAAAACAAAAGTTTTGTACAATGAAGAACACAAAATAAAATAAGTTTCAAAAATCAAATTATTATTTTCAAATGAAATAACTTCAGAAATGAAATTATAATGTTCAAATTTCTCCCATTCTTACCCAACCTCCATCTGCTTCTCTGGAACAATAACAAATTTGAGGTGATTAGGTTTGGCTAAGTTTGATTTTATAAAATTGTATTTTTTCTTGATGCATTAGTTATATGAAGTACTTAAGAGTTTGCTCGGATAGTTGAACAATCAAAGAATATTTTGTGATATTATAGAAAAGGGAAAAACGTCAATAGCTGCAAAGATTTTCATAAGGAGAGAAATATCAACTATTGAATCTCATTACTTTTTCTATGAAAGCATTGTTTTTATCTAGTGGATGCATTAAGAATTTGAAGGAGGAACAAAAGAAACATTACACTGACATGGTTACCAGCACTGATCATCTCTTCCCTGGTCCACTCTACTTCTTCCCTTACCCGGAACTTTTTTGCCTTTCTGTATGTTTCCGGTGAGTCTGCCTCTCCCACTCACTATAGTGGGGGAGCCAAATGTCAATCAGAAAACATTATTTCCCTAAACACGGTGATTGGGTCAGAGTGGGCACATGACCTAAGCAGGACCAGAGTTTTCGGAGGGATAGAAAACTTCACTAAGAAAAGGCTTCCCTGTCAGAGATCATGAGCTGGTCGCCTTGGGCCTAGGAATTGTCAGGCCCACTTCCTCTCTACGCAAAGGAAACCTTGTAGAGAATGAAGGCAACAGAACTGGGAGGTGGAGACACCCATGGAGGGGTGGGGTGATGTTATTTGAGGGGATGCAATTCATCCCTGACTGAAGGTATTCTCCCCTTCCATCCCTCTTCCTCCCCCCGTCTTCCTTCCAGCTCGTTCAAAATCACCCTCTCTCCCCACCACCTCCTTCCTTCCTTCCTGCTTTTCCTTCCTTCCTTATATTAAAGTGAAGTTTGGATTTCAAAAGAAAAAATATGCTAATTCTGTACTCTGCATTAAATAGAGCTTTTTAGCTGTCAGTGCCAAAAATATACAGATTATTCTAGGGAAGAAAATATTTCAGTTTATCAAGATGGTTTTTTATTTAAAGATCTGAGAGCATTTTGAAACATGAAGGTTTGGGGCAGGGAGCATTTGACCTTGAGCAGATCCGTGACCTGCAGAAAGGACATGTAGAAAAATGGAAACAGAGATTGATGTGTATTTTAAATCAAATATCAATTCTGCTATGCCAATGTCCTCCTCCATTCCCAAACTTCAGTCATCTAGTTGAATTGTACTAAGCAAAAAAAAAAAAAATAACATCTTACAGTCATGCTAACTAAATGGCTAAAACCAGAGCTATCAACAGATGAACTATCAGGGGATTAATTTATACCGAGAACACCATTCTGCCTCATTGAAGTATATGGACAGTGACAGGGTTACAAAATCTGTCTTATTTAGTCTATTAGAAAAACAGAACGGCAGGAAAAGAATGCGAGAAAGACAACTTGCAAAACCCCTGCCACCTCTGTGCCAGAATTTAAAAGTTAGAAACAATTTTACAAGTAATTCATTCAGTCACTTTCACGTATATGCCAGGATATTGTCATACATATTTCCCAGAGAACTTGTAACGGGATGTTGTCATGTAGGAATATTCTAAACTCTTATTACCACAACACTATTATAAAAAGATGACAGATACCTGCAAACTTAAATCGATACTTTTAGGATTAAACCATACTAACTCATAACCATTTTATGAAATTGTCAAATGTTCCTCCTTTCCCACACCATCAGAACTTTGTCTTTTTTGGTCCTCTCTTCTCAGATTATGTGATTCCAAGTCATCCTTGTTATCCATCTCTTCTCTAGATGTGCAGTCAGGTCCTGTCCCTCCTCAACTTGGGTTAGTGACCCTTGTCCTACCAGTCATGTGCGACTGTCCCTATGTCTCCTCCACTAGACTGGCAGCCAGTGGAGGCAATGATTATGCTCTGGTCCCAAAAGAATACAATGGTTCCTTGCACATAAGTCACATTTTACACATTTTGGATTAAAAGGGTATAGTATCTGACTGCTGATTTGACATGTGGTATGGAAGGCTCTAGAATCAGCACCAAAGATCTTTCTTAAAAGATATCGAATTTTACACCGAGTTAAAAGATAGGAACATGCGTCCAACTCAAGCTCGCCTGGAATATGTACTTCAGTGGTTGTGTACCACCAAATATTTGCCTTATGTGGTGACACAGTTCCCGCTAAACACACCAGAAACTCATCTCCCTTTGTATCAGGCTTTCTGGGGGTGGGCACCAGGCATCAGAATTTTTCAGAAGCTACCAGGCAATTTTAACATTGACCCAAGGGATTAAAAACACTGAATTAGCTTGTGGGTAGGAGGCTTCCTATTATCCACTTGAATTTCCTGCTGTTTCCTGGGAGTAGTAGGGATACTGGTCTGATAAATAGCATTAGTACCAAGCACTCACCATCGGGCGGGCAGGCTATGGAAAGCATTCAGACAAAATCGCTTGCCCACTTTTATAGTAAAGAAATTGAGACTTCATGGGTTTGAAGCGGCAGAGACAGGACATGGACATATTTCTCTCTCAGAAGCTGATCTCTGGTTTTTGTGCCACACTGTGTATTAGGCTGGTTAGGGGGAATTCTACATATGCCCCCGCTGAGACCTGGTCAGTGGCCTTGGGGACATGTAATTGGTTCATCCTGTAGGTAATGAGTCATTTATCTTCCCCAGTTCAAAGAGGTGACAGGAAAATGAAGACAGAAAGGTGTCATATTCCACATGATTCTCGGGCCAGGTGAAGCACAATACAGTGACAAGTGGTTTCTATAAAAGAAGCTAGTTAAAAAACAAAACACCAAATAAAATCCTAGCTATTGCTTTTATAGTTCATTTGAGAATCCGTTGGCATGTCTTAGTCATTTACAGGATGAACCAATTACATGTCCCCAAGGCCACTGACCAGGTCTCAGCGGGGGCATAAATGAAATGCCTTTCTTTTAGCTGCTGTATTATATGATGAAGCTATGGAAAAAAAATAGCTTGATAATTCCCTCCATCTTAAAACGAATGCGGATAGTCTGTTAAATGATGAGCAAACTCTTCATATAAACACGCATCTTCAAAAGTTAAAAACAGGATTTTTCCCCCCCAGTTTTAAGGCTTTTACTGCCTTAAAAAATGTTAAATTATAAAACATGTGGTTATCACCAAGAAATGAGAAGAAACCCCAAATCCACAGATATTGCAAAT
>RJWT010033386.1:0-13919 GCA_004365215.1 Cuniculus paca
GCCCAGCAAACAGGAGCAATAAAAGGACTGTGGTCCGTGAAATGCCATGGATGGGCAGATGAGTGCACCCCAGGTTAATAACTAACCCTCCTGAGCCTCTGTGGGTTAGCAGGTATTACTGGATGTGTCCCTCGTTCATTTCATGGACAGGAGATCAGTAAAAATCCCCTGCCAGGGGGAAAAAAATCCCAGCCTGCTTTAGAAAAGGTAGTGGAGCCTGGGAGAGGCCAAGAGGCTTGCTGGGTACCACTCACAGGGGCCAGGAAGGCTGCATGCAGGAAGCCGTCCTTATTACACCCTCATTACTGCTCATTTGACACAGGTGAGCAGCAATGGGCTCAGCAAGCAGTGAGCAATCCGCGGCAGCCAGGAAAGGGCCTCCATCCAGGCCACGGCTCGGGACCATGTGCTCTCCAAGTGCTCCATTAGTAGGACAGCCCAGTGGTCCCAGATGTCCCACGGCTGCCTCGTTTCCCCATCTCTGGGGTGTTCATTGATTCTGCATTCCCTAAAACATCACTGGTATTTTCAGTCAGAAGAGATGGAAATGGCTTGCTGAAGGCCTCCCTGGGGAGTACAAAGGGTACCCAGACAGGACCCAGACCCAGAAAAAATCCAAGGCTGATACCAGTTTTGAAGAGGTAGTCACGAAACAGAAGGTGGACACAGTAGAAAAAAGCAACAGAGTCTTTCATTAAATCCACTGAAAACATCAGAAAAATGTGGAGTTTGGGCCTCTTTAAAGAAATAACATCCAGTGGAAAATGAGGAGGCTCTCTGGGCTTACAGGTTGAGACTGAGAAGGAGCAGGAATCTTGGACATGTTATTTCTAGCCTCAGTAACTCTGCATATGCCGTTCTGGCCACCAGCAAGCATGTTCTCACACATCTGTTCAGAGCCCAAAGCTTTCTCTCTGATATTTTCTGGGTTACCCATCCTGGAGTTGTCTCCCCTCCCTCCCACTGTACCTGCCATAAGGCTTCCTCCGAGCTTATTTAAAGCACTCACTGGCACTTTTCGCATCAGGTGTAATTACTCATCTCCACTCGAGCTTTCTGAGGACAAAGAAACTGTCCCATTGACTCGTGTGTCCTGAGTCAGGCACTTTGAATGAGGCCAGCTCCCTGTGCCAGCCTTGACTCAGGGTGACCAAGTGTTGAGGATGCAACCCACAAAGTCCACAAAGCAGGAACTTGGGATAAATGGCTCACTGGTTCAATAAATAGCAAACAAAAAGCAAAAATAAAACAATGTGGGGCAGAGTGCTCTAGATGAAGAGCCTTAGATGAACTATCAACCAGACTTGGTTTAAGAAAAAAAAAAAAAATCGGGGCTGGGGATTTAGCTCAGCGTCCTAAGCACCTGCCCGGGAAGTGCCAGGTCGTGAGTTCGCTCCCTGGTGCCGCAAAAAAAAAAAAAAAAAAAAATATCAAAGAGAAAATTTGAACACCGACACAGTATCTGAGATTAAAAAATAACTGTCAATTATTTTAGATGTTTTAACAGTCATGATTTTTTTTAAATGGTCCTCATCTTTTAGAGACATACAACGAAATACATACCTGAAATTTAAAACAATTGGAAAGAGGCAGTCCCAATATTCCAGTAAGTTGGAAGCCTGGTGGTGCAGATGTAGGTGTCCATTAGATAGTTCTGTCTACCTGTGAATATGTTTGGAAATTTTCCCAATGATCTTTTTGGGGGAGGAGTTATGAGGACTGAACTCAGGACCTTCCCATAGAGCTACATCACCATCTTTTTTATATGCTGAGCCACTGTTACACTAAACTGCCAGGCTGGGTTTGAACGTGGGATCCTCCTGCCTGAGCTTCCCAGAGTGCTGCAATTACAGACATGTGCTACCACAACCAGCCTTAATACAAATGTTTTCTAAAAGTGCACTGAATGAAGAAAGACTACAGATCCTGCCATTGTGACCAAAAGCCACCAGCAGCCACTGACTGTAGCTCATTCACAGTGAAAACAGAATTGAAACATTAATTTCTGCTTAGCATGGAAACATCAGTGGAGGAAACCTGCCAACATGGGGTTTCCAAGTGTTCTCTCTTGTTCTCAGATGAGGAAGGGATGTGGCAGATGGTCTCACAAAGACCAGAGGTGAATAGGCAAAATACAGTGGGAAAAACTCAAATCTACCAAAAAAAAAAAAAAAAAAAGAAAACAGGACAAAATTTATAAAGCAAGAACCAGGGATCTAGCTCAGTGGCCTAAGCGCCTGCCTGGCAAGCAAGATGTTGTAAGTTCAATCCCCGGCACCGCAAAACAAAACAAAACAAAAAAACAAACAAACAACACAAAACAAAATTTATAAAGCAAAGCTTTGCAGGAGGAAATACAGATCACTAGCAAACATGAAATACTCGAACCATCTCATAACTGTGGGGAAGTGAAGACCCCAAAGGTTCCCATCTCTCCCAGTAAACTGGTAAAATATAACAAAAAAGCTTCAGAATGCCAATGTGGGAGAGGAATGAATTAGGGAAGCTTTTACTGTATTTGCTGCTGGCACTTGGGGAAACAATTCTGCATGGTATTAAAAGGCCCTGGCCAACTTCAGGTTATTATGCTTGATACATTGTATCAACTTGAGAAGTTCAGAAGTTCAACTAAGAGACTCAGCAGGGAGCCAGGATCCTTACTTTGTAAATATCCTCATCTTGTGCAAGAGGAGGGCACAGAGATTTTGTGAGTGCTACACCTGGCCTGGGGGGGTGGGGGTGGGATAGCCAGTTTACACTATAATGGAGGAAAAGAGGCTTGATTGCTCCCTTTTGTTCGGGCTGCTTTTGCTAGCACTGTTAAGTGTTGCCGGTTTCTTGCCATCCTGCCTTCGAGCCAACTGATTATGGACTGAAACTTCCACAAACAGTAAGCTAAATAACCTTTTCTTCCTTCATTTTGGATATTGGGTATTTTGTCCCAGCAACCAGAGAAAAGTAACCAAGACACAGGTACACACTCAAAAGATGCTGGGCTGTATACTCACACCAGGAAACAATTCCAGAAAGGTTCAAAGCAGTATTTTTAAAAATAGCCCAAAATAGAAATATCCCAAATGTTCAAAAACAGTAAATAAATTTTCAGTGTGTTTATGCAAAACTACAGGTACCTCATCAACAGATGAATCTCACATATCCAACACTGAGTGAAAAACCCATTAGAGTTTGCAAATGTGCAAAACTAACACTAGGTCACTTAAGGAAAACCCATAGAGAAAAGGGAGGGAAGAAAGAAACCTCAGGAGGGAGTAAGGCGGGAATGTGACCCGGGAGAATTTGTGAATTTGCAGGCTTTCACAGCACTGGTGTTCTCTCTTTATGCTAGGTGGCAGGCATAGGGATAATCATTGTATTAGTTTTTTTTTTTTAACTAGTCACACTACAAAGTCTTTTATACTCTTATTTCATCATTTTCAAAGTTTTAAAATGTGTTAATGAATTTGCCAATACTCAGTAACTCAAACAAAAATGTAAGGGGGAGGAAAACTTGCCTGCCACAGGAGCCCCAGGTGAGGTCAGACAGTCCCGAAGGACGCTCAGCACAGAGCAAGTCCCAGGGGAGAGATGCCAGCATCCCAAGAAAAGACCATGAGGCAAAGGCTGGGGAGTTCACATCACCAATGGCAGTGCCACTAATGAATAGGCAGGACAGAGTTAACACAATTCAGACCTGCATAAAAGTCCCTGACTCAGACGGGTGGATAAAGGACTTGTGATATAGTCATGCAATGGAACATTATTCAGCCTTAAAAAGGAATGGAAGCCTGGCACAAGATACAGGAAGGAGGAACCTGGAAGACATTACACTAAGTGACACAGGTCAGGCACAATAGGTCAGACACTGTAGGGTTCTATTACAATAGCTAGGGTAGTCACATTCATAGGGACAAAAAGGCAGAATAATGGTCGCTAGGATCTCAAGGGAAAGGAGGTAGAGGGTTAGTGTTTAAAGGGGACAGAATTTCAATTTGTGACAGTTGTAATACAATTGTACTTCATGACACTGAACTGTATACTTTTGAATAGTGAAAATGTAAAATTTTAAGCTGGGTATGGTGGTGTACCCTGGCACCAACAAAAAAAAGAAAAAGACAAATTTTTAAATTACATTACGATTCAGCTTGTTATTGGTTTTCCAGTGCTAGGGATTGAACCTAAGGTCTTTACACTGAGCTACACCCCCAGCCCTTTTCATATTATATTTTGAGACAGGGTCTTGCTGAATTGCCCAGGTCGATCTTGCACTTAGCACCATCCTGCTTCAGCCTTCCTAGTAGCTGGGATTATAAGCATGCAACACTATGCCCATAGGGACAAGCAAGCAGGCAGAACAAAGGAGCAGCACTATCAAGCCATCTTCCACCCCCATGAGGGGATGTCACAATACAGACAACAACAATCAGACTTAGAAACAGGAAGAGAGGAGACACCATGGAGCAGAGAGATGCCAACTGTGCAGGTATCTGCCAACTCAGGTAAATGGTATCTTCAGGGTTAGGTTGGTAGTGTGGATACAAATCCTTCCCAGGGACCAAACTCAGTGCTGAGTACCACGGAAGCATTAGGTGGTCCTACAGGTGGGATGGAATCCTTGAGATATCTTCTAGTTCTTAGCTTCAGGAAGAAAGAACTGGGCATTCAGCCAGCTATGACTTTGGGGCAAAGAACCTGCAGCAACTACTTAGAAATGGCACACTGAACTCAAATGCCAGAGACTCGAAGGCAACATGGTGCAGGTGCAGGTGAGACAGGGAGGTTTAACTGCATAAAACTCTGGTTTTTCCCAGAGAGTTTAAGAAACACACATGAAACAGGAAGGCTAGGGTATGCACAGCATGGGTTGAGGCAAGAGTAATGGAAAGTCAGGAAACCTAGATCCAACCTGGCTCCCCCACATTAACCAGATGAGAGGCCTAAGACCACCTGTCTCCAAAACCCCCTGTAAGAATATGATAATTCCTTCCCAGAGAGTGGTCATTATGGGAAGCAACACAAATTCTGTCAGCCTGGTAGGTGGGGCTGACTAAAAGACCAAGTCCAGGTGCTTTATACATCAACCTCCAACCTGCAGAGACAGGCAGAGACAGGTATTACTCACTCATTGACCACACACAGACAGCCAGTTGGATTTAAGCAACCAGAATAAGCACAACGAGGGTGCCAAATGTCAAGGAACATATCAGAAAGTTTTCAGATATGGAGGGAGGAAAGCTTCTTTTTTAAGGATAGGGCTGGGATATGGCTCAGTGGTACAGTGCTTGCTTTGATGCATGAGGCCCTGGGTTTGATCCCCAGCTCCACAAAAGTAAAAAAGAAAAAAAAAAGGATATACGTGATGCTTGTATGTATGTATGTATACAAAATGAACAAAGGGAAATCAACCAGCTGCTATGTATCAGGATGGAGATTTGAAAAATGCTTTGCTTGGTGATCGTTTTAATGTTCTATGAGGCACTGTTTAAAAATGTTGCCTACTTTTGACCTAGGTGTTGAAGAATTATGTCCATCAAACTGGAATGCACTGTCAAGACACTATATTCAACAAGTCTGACTAAAGATGTAACTCTAGTCACTGGAAATCCCAAGTGACCAGCAAAAGCAGAAACTCCTCTGAGGCTCAGAGGGCTCATCTACCTGGGCTCAGGGACCACCCACACCTCCCATTCCCAGCTGAGCTGTCAGAGACCCCTCAGACCACGTACCTAGAGTCAGACTGCCTGAGCTCGAAGCTGGAGTCTACCTCACTAGCTGTGTGGCTTGGCACACAGGTTTCTTAACCTGTCTGCTAAACCCTGATTCCCTGCTCTACAAGTCAGGGATAACAACAGTCAGTACCAACACAATTTCTGCGCACATTAGACATGAATATCCTGGAAGCAATTAGCACAGTACCAGTCCCCCTGCTTAGCAAAGGTGGCCTATACTACAGGTTCCTGACACTTAGTTGCACTTTGAAAGGTTCCTCAACTCACTCTTTTAAGACCTAGGGAAGCACACAGCCCCAGTTCATAACCCTCCCCACCATAAGGAGCCCAGAACACAAAGGAGTGGGTAGGGCTTTCAGGCTCCCATCTGGATGGGTTTGCCCTATTGCCCAGGTAACTCCAGAGACATCTAACAGCTGCACCCTATGCCTCCTTTGGGACAACCCCAATGTCACTCTGGGCATCAAACCTTCCCTCATTACACCCCACAGTTCAGTTCTCTTGTCCTGTACTGCTTCACATCAAGGTCACAAGACTGTCACAGACTGGGAGCTCAAGAAGCTGTCTCCTGTCTCCCACATCCGTACCAATGCTTAATGCAGCAGAAGGCTCAATAGGCTTTTCTTGAGTATGGGAAATTTATCTTTGGCAAACAAAAATACGTTGCAAAATAATTAAAAATAAGCCCAACGTTAAAATCAAGTGGGATGGATGAGATACACTGAGCTCTAGAGAGAAGGCACAGAGGCTGCAGGTGTGAGACTAGGGAAATTGGGGGAGGGGGCTCCAGCCCACCTTGCCAAGTCAGCAGAAACATGCATGTTGCTAGATAGGCAAGAGAGCTGCCATTGCCCCAAACAGATGTTCCCAGAGGCAAAGGAACTCTGAGGCCACATCAATACGATCTTTAATCTGCCAGCAAGAAGAGGTGGCTGGGGGAGGGAGGGCTCAAAGGAGCTTACTTCTCACCTAGGGAGGAGTAGGAGGGAACAGACAGCTCAGAGTGCCAACCAGCACTGCAGGGATGTGGGGAGAGGAGCACCAAGGGCCTCACCCTAAAGAGGCACGAAATCTGGCTCTACAGTCCCTCTTTAATTGTGCTGGAATGGTGGAGAATTTACATCAACCCATCATTTTAAATATGTATTCCTATTTAAGTAATGGGAAAAACGCACAGATGGACACATACCACAATTTTACTAGTGGCTATCTCTAATGAAATTTTACAGGCTGGTACAGCATCTCTTGTCTCCCTGTATTTTCTAAACCTTCTGCTATGAACGTGTTCTAAATGTGCAATGAGTGGGGGAAAGATGCACACACCAACCTGAAAATTACACGCAGATGAATCAGCGGCTGACCCGGCTGCAGGCAGCAGGCTGGGTGAGAGTGGTGGAAAGCAAGCGAGGACTCCTGTTGAAGAAGGCTCCAGGTGGAGCACACAGAGGCGGTGCAGGGGTGGGGGGAGATGGGCCACAGACACATCCCACAGCCCAGCAAAGGAGTCCAGCGATGGGGACAGATGCAACGTGCAGGGTTTAAGGACAAATTGTAGGTGGAGGATTTCTGTGGTTACTGGTGTGGGTATTTTTTAAGTCCCCACGCAAAAATTTAAGAGAAGGCCCCTACCTCCACCTACCTACGTTCTGCTATTTCAATACTAGGGAAAAAATTCAATGAGATTATGCACGTGGAAGTGCTTAGCAAGTTAATATTTCTTCAGAGCCCTGTACCACTGTAGGTCATGTTACCAGCACTGGAGAGGCTGGGCAGACCCCACCACCTGCTGTGGCCCCTTCCCCATGAAGACCAACCCACTCCCCCCACATCAGCAGTGACAATCCAGCAAGCATGGCTCTAGAGTCAGAGGCTGTCCCTCCGTCATACCCCCCTTTAGAAGGGTGTTCACCACCCACCTTTCTCATTCCTGACCTCAGTTCTCCTTTAAAACAAACAAAGGTAAGCCGGGCGTGGTGGCTCACGCCTGTAATCCCAGCACTCGGGAGGCTGAGACAGGCGGATCGTTGTGAGTTCAAGACCAGCCTGGGCTACAAAGTGAGCTTAAGGCCAGCCTGAATGGCATAGTGAGACCCTGTCTCAAAAACAGGGCTGGGGATCTAGCTCAGCGGTCTAAGCGCCTGCCCTGCAAATGCAAGGTCATGAGTTCAATCCCCAGTGCCACACAAAAACAAAAAAAACAAAGGTATTTACAAAAATAACACAAACTCAGGACCCATGTAGCTATCCAAGGCTCCCCACCATCTCACTGGAGTCTAAGTGGGGTGGGGGGTGGGTACACATCACAGGGCCACCTCTAGCCAACACCTAGCCTGCAGACCCAGAAAAGGAAGCCACCCCAGGGCCTGTGACAAGCCAAGATGACCATAGCCTTGGGAGGGGGCAGAAACAAGAAGCTGCTTTCTCCTTCCTCTTAGGGTACACTGTACGGTTCTTCATTTCTTCCCACAACCAAGGGTGAGGAGAAGAGCAGGACTCCCCAAGCTGGGTTCCACTCTGCCGCACCTTGCCCCTCCCCCACACGTCACCTTACCCCACCTGTGAACTACGCTGGCCGCCTGCCCCCTCCCTGAGCCTCCACCTGGACCACTGCCACAGCACGACTTGGCTCAAGACATTCCTCCAGCCCAGTTTCCACTCCGCTGCCACAAAGACAGGCTCCCTGAAGCACAGGTCAACTGGCTCTCACTGCCAAAATCCCCCACCAGGCCCACTGGGATGGTTAATTCATGGTACAGCCGCCCTAAGTACTCAGATTCAGAGCCAGGGCATTTAGAGGGTGAAGTGACCCCCTTTATCAGTATCACCTGCAGTGGGTGTATTTTATTATTAAAAGCCCAGCTTCCTGAACTATTGAATGAGAACTTCTCGGGGAAGGTTCTAGGAATTTTAATTGGAAGAAAGTGATTCCAGTGAGCCAGGTGCAGTAGCACTGCTTGGAGTCCAAGTAATTGAGAGATGAGGCTGTAGGATCACTGAGCCTGGGAGTCCGAGCCCAGCTTTGGCCACAAAGACTCCCAACCTGACCCCATAAAGCTTAAAAAAAAAATTCCCAGATGAATGCTGCATAGAGCGAAGTCAGAGAGTCATTTTCCTTGTTTCCCACTGTTTGGGAAAATCCATCCTTCCAACTGCCTGGAACATATGCTGACCTGTCCATGTGTTAGGACTATGGGTGCTAACACTACCATGCTATGGCTGACCTATGCTCTATGAATTCAAGAGTTAAACAATCAGGGTTCCCAAAGTTGCCCATTCCAACTCTTTTACCTACTGACCAAAGAGAAGTTACTTTATACCCAAAGGCCTCAGTTTCCCATATGCATAATGGATGTGATATGCATTATCTAGGGTCCCTTCAACTGCAAAATAAAATATCTGATTTATGTTGTGTTGCGTATGTTCTACTGGACCAGAGGCTCCAGTTCTAAGAACTTGTGGGAGGATTCTTTTTTTTTCTTTTCTTTCTTTCTTTTTTTTTTTTTTTTGGTCTTTTTGACACAAGGTCTCACTATGCAGTTGAGGCTGGCCTTGAGCTCACTTTGTAGCCCAGGCTGGTCTCAAATTTGCAGTGATCCTTGTGCCTCTGCCTCCTGAGTGCTGGGATTACAGGTGTGTGCCACCACGCCTGGCTGGGGGGATTCCTTTCTCATCCAAAGTGAAACTTTTAAAAACATCTATCTCTCATACTATATCGAACTTCCAATTTCCACTAAAGAGCCAAGCAATGAGTAGCTTGCCTAGCACAGTTTTATTTTTGTTTCTCTAATGGCCATTTCTAGAATTTTTTTTCCCAATTCTTTCCAAAGAGTAAAAACAAGGAGTTTATAAAAATACAATCTCTCAGCAACTCTACTGCATCGTGCTGTTTATCCAGGCTTTTTATATCCTTTTCATCATTTAATCCTCCCATTTTAAAAACCAAGAAATCAATATTCAGAAAGCTGAAGTTGCCCAAGGCGGCACGGCTAGGCTGTAAGATAGCACTGGAATTCTTCCTATTTGCACCGTACCCCAATGCGTCAAGGCCAAGTTTCAGAGATAGCCAGAACGACTGCGCCAAATGCTACAAAGGACAACCCACTGAACCCCGCAAGGCATGGCGGGAGTGCTAACCAGCCAGCCACACATCCTAACAGCTTTCTGCACAGAGCTGCTTGTTGGAAGACGGCACACGCAGGCAACGGAGGCGGGGCTGAGCAGCAGCCGCCCAAGCACAAGCGATGCCAGCGATTTAGTCAACAGAGAACTAATACGAGTCAACAGTGGGTGCTGCTGCCAAGACACCAATGGGCTCTTCAGCTGCATGCACAGAAGGGAGCAGCAAGGGCAGGCCTCCTTCCCGTGGGCTGCCCTGCTCAGAGCAGACCACACCTGAGGCCTGGGCAGGGCAGGGCTAACAAGAAGGAGGTGCCAGCCGGGCCTGGTGGTGCACGCCTGTAATCCCAACACTCAGGAGGCTGAGACAGGAGGATCGTTGTGAGTTCAAGACCAGCCTGGGCTACAAAGTGAGCTCAAGGCCAGCCTGAATGGCATAGTGAGACCCTGTCTCAAAAAAAAAAAAAAAAAAAAACAAGGGCCAGGGATTTAGCTCAGCGGCCTAAGTGCCTGGCTGGCAAGTGCGAGGTTGTATGTTCAATCCCTGGTGCCGCAAAAAAAAAAAAAAAGGAGGTGCCCTCCAGGTCAGGGCCAAGTTTTCTGAGAAGTGGCTCAGGGTGCAATCAGATTGTTAAGGTGAGCCAAGGACCTACCTAGGAGAGACTGCACGGGAAACCCACTGCATGTTATAGATGGTAGGTGTTTTTACAGTGCTAGGGATCAAACCCAGGGCCTCAAGCATGCTAGGCAAAGCTCTACTCTGAGCTACTATGAGCTACTCTGAGTCCTATAAGTGGATTTTTTAAAAGACCTTTTTATCAAAGGCTGAGAAGCCACTGACTCTCCACAACAAAGATGAAGAATACCCAGCGAGCAGGGAGACTCACCCTACCATCAAAGGGGCCCCAAGACTTGTTGAAAACAATTACCATGGCTTCTTCCTTTTTTATATGCGACAACTGGACCATGGCTTTGCCAAGCAAAACCAAATTCGTGATCCTATCATTTCAAGTGTTAAACCCTCCAGGAGGTCTAGTTCCCTCATCCCATGTGACCCCAGCACCCCATCTGGTTGTGCCTGTCATGTCACTTAGTGTCACTCAGAATTTAAATATATACACTTGTGTCTCCCAGGAGCCTCTAGGCCATGTCTCATTCACCTTTGTGTCCACAACACAAAGCCTGACACATTAAAGACAGCCATAAAGGATGACTGAACTGAGGTGCCACAGATCTGTCATACTGAAGGTGTTATTGTGTTCTAGGCAATTTCAGAACACAAATGTCCTGACTAGAGCTAATAAAAAGGTTTATGACAATACATAACTACTTTTAGTTTGTGAAGGCTACCACCACCAGAGGTTTTTAACTACAAAGGAGCCAAAATTAGCTGGGCCAATCCCTGGGTATCTGTGGAAGTAATCAGAAGTACTGCATGAGGCTTAGGGATATCAGGGTCAAAGGTAAATCCTATTGTGTGACAAGTAGCCAGGCAGTGCCAGAACCTAGGAAGCAGGGAAAATCCAAAAACACCGCAGAGAATTATAGTGACAAGCAAGGCTGGTCATATGCCTAAAGGGACAGCATTTTTAAGAGAACCCAGTGAAGAAATGGGCCTGAGGAATAGCACAAATACTATGAATTCAAAGGGGAGCTGGCTGCACCTGGTGCCAAACTTTGTGAGAATTCATTACAGGAACAAACACTGATCTGGGAAGATTGGTGAAAGAGACTATGCAACTGCAGTTCTAGTATCTAATACATCTTTAAATCGATGAGCTGTGTTTGCCAGAAATTTCTCTTCATCTCTCCTCCCTGAGAAATTACATGACAAAAACCAGGACTGGCTTTTTATTTGCCTTTAGATAGGGTACACAGACATATGTGCGTATTTAAATAAAATTTGGGGTTCATTAACTTGTATCTTAAAGGCATCAAGCAATCTGCCATCATAAGGAAACTTGGGGTGGGTGAATCCTGCAGCCTTTCATAAAGGAAGAAACCTTTTAGAATGCCAGCAAGCCCTTCCCCAGTGCTCAGTCAGGGCTCCTCTGGCTGTAATAAGTCAGCATTCCCTAACCTGTTTATGTACCTGTCCGGGGCGATTTACCAAGCATGCACTTTATTCCGCTTGCATTTTTCATCTCAGAAACACCACTTAAGCCTGTCGCACAAACCTGACAGCAGCAATACATTTTACAAACGAATTATCTCTGGGGAACAGACAAGAAATCCACCAGCAAGGAACACTTTCAAAGTTCCCAACGATTGCATTCCTTTCCCAGACGCAAACTACGCCACAGCCTCTCCAAATCCAAGCTGTCCACTCCGGAGGCAGCCTGCACACCTCTCCTCCCTCCCGGGCTGGAAAGCGTCCTCTGTCAGCTGAACAAAAGGCGGAGGGAGAGCCTCGTTTTTCCGAAGCGGTAACATTTTAATGCTATTTTAAAGACAACAGCTCTAAGCACCGGAACGCTGGCTCCTTTTCCATGAATACAAAGGCCCCAAAAGGATATTTTCATAACAAAACGATAGTCTATGGAGAGAACCAAGAACCACAAAAATAAAATTGCCATAAATTGAAACTGTCTCAAAATTAAAGCTACGTAAGGAACCATGAGACCCCAAGCCCAGTGGTTTTCCCACTGAATACCCTTACACGTTGCTAATTCTCTTATGAAGTCCAAAAATTTCCTGCCACCAGGAAGGGCCTAAAGATTTCTTTTAAAGTCCGAGTATGTTATTTCTTCCCTGGAAACCCTCGGGACGCTCTGTAACATTCATCGTAAGCTCAATTACTGCTGTGCTCAGTCACACCCAGAGATTCCCGAAGGCACCGTCTGCCGCAGCGCAGGGTGTACAGCAGGCGCCCCGTTAATGTGCGGGTTTGATGGGATCTGAGCCGGTCCCTTCGGGCCAGTAAGACTCCTCGGCGGCTGGACGCCCTGCCGAGGCCAGCAGCACGGGCCTAGCACTCCGATGGAGCCAGGCGAGGTGCAACCACCTGTGGGCGGCTGGCTGGGGCCAAGGCCCCGGAGCTGCCACTCCAGGGTGCCCGGCCGACCCACGCACACAGTCGGGGTGTGTGACAGCACCGGGGGTGGGGGGATGTTTGTCCGGTAAGCCAGGCTCGCGGGCTCGGAGCTGACTCTTAGCACCGCAGCAAGGTCCCTGCCAAGCAAAGTTGACCAGGTCCAGGAGTTCAGCTCCCAAGTAGCTCCAACCCCCGAGGGGCTGCGGATCAGAGGGCAACTCTGGGATGGGCATGGGGACCACCCAAGGTTTGGGGGATCAGCAAAGAGGAGAAATTATCTCCTCCCACACTTGGGGCGCTTGCAGGACAAAATACGGGGGCTCTCCTCTCCCCGTCCCACCCAGGCCTAAAGCGGAGTTTGCGGGGGTGGGGAGGCGGGGTCCCGGGGCTGCACTGCCTTGCTTTGAGGTTTTTCTACCCAATAATTCAGCATCGGGAAGGTCCCCGCTGGACTCTGGGGGACGGAAAGGCAACATGGACTAGGAACACTGGCCACTGCGCCGAGGGGCGGGGTCTGGGCGCGCTGGGGAGGGGGTGAGGCCAGAGCACCCGGTGGGCGCCTGAGAAGGCGCGACATCCCAAGCAGAGTGCGCGGGCCAAAGATGCGGCCCCGGAGGAGCCGGGACGGGTGGCCAGCGAGGGGACCGGGCTGAGGGCTGGCAGAGAAGGGGGAGGGGATCCCAGGGGGCGCAAGGGGAGCGACCCGGAGAGAAGCAAGGGGCGAGGGTTGCCGCCCCCCAGGGGCTCGGGTGCGAGTCCCGGCCGGCCCCGTCACTCACCGGCAGGTCCACGCTCACTTCGGTCCCGTCGAGCAGGAAGACGCGGCAGTAGAGGGTGGCCTTGGCCGCGCCCGCGGCGGAGATGTGCACCGCCGCGCCGCCCGTGAGCAGGGGCCCGCCGCCCGCCGGGAACACGCTGCCCCCGGGCGCGGCGGGCAGCACCGAGGAGGCGGCGGCGGCGGCGGCGGCGGCCGGGCCCCCCCGAGGACCCCCGTCGCGCTCGTCCCCCAGCCCGGCGGCCCCGCGCCCTGCCGCGCCCCGCGC
>RJWT010033387.1:0-13909 GCA_004365215.1 Cuniculus paca
GGAGCCACCACGTTGGCCAAGAACGAGCTGACTGAGATAAAACGCACAGCACAAGCCCTGCAGATTGAACTGCAGACCAACGTAGCCCTGGTAAGCACGAAGTGAGAAACAGATTTGCTTAGAAAGCAAGGTGAAAAAATGAAAGAGAACTTTCTTGCAGATAGTATCACATATTTTAGATTTTATCTATGAATGGTGACAATGACATAAGGAATTTGCATCTTGCATACCTTTTTCCTTGCCTGAAAACTGTACCTAGATGCTAATAATTGGGAAGTAATAGAAATTAACCATGTTAAAGTACTTGAAAAAGAAAATAGAAGGGCTAGGGATTTAGCTCAGTGGCCTAAGCGCCTGCCTGGCAAGCACAAGGTCATGAATTCAATCCCTGGTACCACAAAAAAAAAAAAAATAGCGTTTTCATGCTGACTCTTCTCTCCCAAGTAAAAATATCAAAACCCACTGTCTGCGACATTTCTTTCGACCACTTAATTGAGAGCATTTGAGTTCCTTTTCAAGTGGCGTAAACTAGAAGCAAATAAAGGTGTGAAGGTGGGTTCCGGAGCTAACCATGTGTCATGAAAATAACCGCCTTCTTCCTTAAGGGCTGGGACAGCAGTTTCACCCACATGTCAGTCCGCCATAAGTCTGAAGCCTGGACGAGGCAGACTTTACACCTCATCATTCTTTCTAAAAGAAGCTTCTAAGAATTAAAGAAATCCAGTGATCCCCAAAGTTCCATGGTTGGATATGAAGAAACCGGGATACTTCTCCAAACTGCCTAACTCCCAAGTCTCTGCTTTTCCCATCGTGGCTAGTAAAATGCTAGGGCTTGTCCACAAACGATACTATGAAGGTACATAAATAAGGGCTGCTGTAAAAATAGCTGGCATAGCAAAGGGTAAAATACTGTCCTCTTCAAGTTTCTGCCAGGAGTTCCCTCTGTGGATCTATAGAAAGCCCTTTGTATTCACACACCTGCAAATCAGACCATTTAAAGTTTAAAAGGATATTAAGAATTCTACTTATATAAAGTTGATGCAATTGACAGAGAACAGTTACATCTCTCATGAGCCAAGTTTGTTGAACGATCAGAAATGAGGTAGCAAAGGGTGAGGGGACTTATTCCTGGGGGAAAATGGCAAATTGTACCCCAAGAACCCCCAACCATGGAATACGGGTATGGGGGAGAGGAGCTTTAGTTTGTGCCCTAGGAAAAAACATCTTCATCTTTTGTGACACTCCTGGGCCCCTGATAGCGTCAGCTTCTAGCAGTGTTGTTCTCAAATAGAAGAAGGGCTTGACAGCTCACAAAGGCAACGGTTAACAGTGAACAAATGGGTTCTGTTGTGTGCACATAATGACTACATCCTGTGCAATGAACGCTCTTCATTGCCTTTGAAGAGACCTGGCTTTTCTGACACAGGGCAGTGACAAGTTCTGCAGTGTTCTGTCTTTCCAACCTACAGAAACACTCGCTGGAGTGCTCCCTGAGTGAGACCGAGGGCAACTACTGCACGCAGCTGGCCCAGATCCAGGCACAGATCGGGGCCCTGGAGGAGCAGCTGCACCAGGTCAGGACCGAGACCAAGGGCCAGAAACTCGAGCACGAGCAGCTCCTGGACATCAAGCTGCACCTGGAGAAGGAGATCGAGGTCTACCGCCGCCTCATAGACGGAGATGAGGAGTGAGTACTGCTTCCGCTAACACAATAGATTATTTGTAGTAAGTAAAGATCATAAACAAGTACAAAGTATCTATGATCCAGATCCTGTGTCCGTACAACCCCTTCTGCTATTATTTCATCATCCAAGGCATGCCTGCCTCAAATCACTGGTGCTACTTCCGCAGCAAAGTTTGCAGTGAAATGATTAATGCAAAATCTGTTTTCGCAGATCTCATTTCAAATCAAAGGGCCAGGGAGGACCAGGAAATCAAATAAAAGGTGAACACAAACTGTGCAAAGCGTTCCACCTTTTTCTCATGGATGTTTCAAAGGATGAGGGATTTCCCATTTATGAGTTTTATAAATTCTAACCGTTCACATGCACCTTTTCAGACGTACCCAAACCTGTCATTGTGAAAACAGTTGTGGAAGAAGTAGATCTTCGTGGCAGAGTTTTCCCATCCAGAATTCATCCCATCGACGAGAAACCCAGCAAAATCAACAAGAGCGAACAGTACGTGCCTTCCTGAGCCGCACCCACCAAGAAAGGAGGGTCCCCTAAATTAAGACGCCAAATTGAGCCCGTTTCCTAATTGAGGGCCCTCTTGTTGCTCTGCTTTTCTCCTATGAGCTATGACAAGCTCTCTGTAGAATAGTAATATTTCTTTGGCTTTCTCTATGATGACGTTTCAATAAAATTCTTCCTGTTGCAAGTTATCCTGCCGGGCTCCAATGCCTCTTTGCATTTTATGTCTATCCTCCTACGGGGACTGGCTTTGCCTTCCATCTCTTCTGTTTAACTTAGTGGTCTTCGAAGTTAGGAATGAGTTTAACACGTAAACTAGATGGAGTCATCTTCACACTTCTGTAAAA
Source organism: Cuniculus paca (assembly GCA_004365215.1). Lineage (NCBI taxonomy): Eukaryota > Metazoa > Chordata > Mammalia > Rodentia > Cuniculidae > Cuniculus > Cuniculus paca. The sequence goes on from RJWT010033387.1 coordinate 2,540, forward strand.
TGTTGTCTTCCTTCCATCCTTCAGTATTTATTGGCCACATAGTAAGCACCCGGTAAGAATAAAACAGTTGACAAAACTCAGTTCTTAGCCAGGTCTGGCGAGCACGCCTGTAATCCCGGCACTCTGGAAGACCAAAGTAGGAGGATCACAAATTTGAACCCAGCTCATTTAGTGACTGACAACTTAGTGACTTAGTGAGACCCTGTCTCAAAAATAAATAAAAAATTTTTAAAAAAAAAGGTCCCTGAGTTCACCATACTTGTGGAACTGGAAATTAAAAAAAAAAAAATTAAAACATCCTAACCATAAAGGAAACGCTATTGATGGTGATCTTTTCTGAAGGTATAAGGGGAAAGAAAGATGTGGGTACGGGGATAAGTGGAGAATCGCAGAGGGTGTCTAAACTGTCATCACAATCATTCCGTCATGAGGGCAGGCATTCGCAAGACTGCAAAGCAATGTCTCTGAGGTCAGATACACTTCAAGTGAGCTATTTAGTGCTTGACATCCACGAATCTATTTCTCTAACCAGCAGCTCAAGACATCCCAGTGATAGGAGGAGGCTTAAGGTCTGATTTTCTGAGGAAAGAACATGGTTTCCTAGAAAACGGGCTGTTTCTGCTGCTGGTACAGCCCGTAGCCTTCAGAACCAATACCTACACTGAGCTCTGCAGAATTCATTCATGTCAGTTGAGTCCTTTCCACCTGTCTTCCCTCCTCTCCTCCTTACAAGCATTTAAATACCTGGGTGACCCAAGGCAAACACCCTCTTCACTTCAGTTCCTAATTCACTGGCCCTCGCGCCCTGTACTCTAGTGTCAAAATCAGGAGAAAACACCCATCCACTTTTCTATAATCGGAAGGACTTGGCTTATGGCCTGTCTGGAGGACAGATTAGAATTTCCTTCTGAAACTAAACATTCCCTTTACCCTATGACCCAGCAGTTGCTGGGCTCTCACTGTTTTTATTCAAAGGAGCTGAAAACGTGTGTTCATGCATAACCCTGCACACAGATCTTGAAGATAGTTTTAGTCATTATTTGCCAAAATCTGGAAGCAACCCATGATGTCCGTTATAGATGAGTGAATAAACTGTGGCAGACCCAGGCAATGGAGGATCATTTGATACTAAAATGAGCTGTGAAGCCAGGAAGAGACATAGAGGAAGCCTGGATGTGTGTCACTAAGTGAAAGGACATAATCTGGGGGAAAAACTATGGAGACGCAAGATCATGCTTGGTTGGGGGAGAGGCTGTCAACAGAGGAAGAAAACATTGAGACCAAATGAGAAGACACGTGTTATTATGTATTGTCCAAATCCGTAAGATGTACAATGCCATGAGTCAAAATTCATGTCAACTATGAGCTTCAGATAAATATGATGTGTCAATCAATGTAGGTTCATCAGGTGGAATGAACGTGAGTAGCTCACGAAACTGGTGGGGGTTATGGAGAAGAGAAGAGAAATCAGCATCTGATCATGTGGGCAAGATCACCTCAAGACAAGCTCTCTCCTGAAATAGGGAGACGTTCACACAGCGCAACGTCAAGGCTTGATTCGATTCAGTTCCTTCGAATACCTATCATACGCGTGTTACGTCACACTCACACACAGCAAATTCCCAAGAAGTGGTCAGTGATAAGCTGCTGGATACTGGCTTCTTACTACCAACAAAATAACCACTCTCGGCTAACAAATATGTAAATAGAAGTGGCCTGGGAATTTGTGAAATCTATCCTCTGCTTCCAGAAAAGACCAAAGCCTACCTAAACTTTGAAAGTATTAGTTTAGAAGTCTGTGATTCCCCAAGTCCAAGACACTCACCCTGTGAGAAAATGGCAAGGACATTCCAAGAGGGGTTAAGCACCCCAAGATCTCTGTCACTTTGACAGATAGGTGGTCTGTGATCTACGTTGGCACTTTAGCACCAGGGCCAACTCATCTCCAAAGTGGCACTAATAATATATGCTTAACTTATTTCACAAAACATAAGTTAATTAGTATTTACAAGTTATCTGGAGATCAATAGATTATGTTAATAATACTTCGCAGTCGCATAATACTTCTTATCTAAGAAACTCAAGTTTTAGAAACTATTACGCTGACCACATAGTCTGTTTCCCTTATTTTATTCATGGGAAACATAGGCAAAAGATTAAAATTGGACCGGGTTACAACAAAATCAGTAGCAAGTCTCTGTATATAAACTATATTCCTTATCATGCACTGTTCTACACATGAGCTGAGAATCTGAATTAATGTATTCTTTTCAAATACTTGTGGTATTTTTACTATTTTAATATTATTTACAAATATGTGGAATTTTTAAAATTCATACATTCCACTCCAAGAGAAATTCTGTATCTTTCCACAACAATAACATTGGGTCTTTTTTTTTTTTTTTGTATTCTCATTTTATAATAGGGTCATGTGTTTCATTTTTCTAACTCTCAAAGTATTTTCCTTTTTACACATATCCATCAGCACTTTAAACACAAATACCAAAGTCTCAGGAGAATCAGACGGGCAGGTAAATTTAAGCAGGCTAGAGCCAGAAGAAAAGGCCAGTCCCCCGACTTCACAAAGGGTCATCTGAACATCTCTGGACTCAGTGTGATATAACATCCGAACACCTGATGCGCACTGTCCACAGGTTGGCCTTTGGGAGGCCAGAGGAGTCGGCAGCCGTACTCGTCATTAACGGGGCTTCTGCCTTCTCCACTGTGACCTTCAGGTGGACCCACACACAGAAGTCTGGATCATCTTCAGGATATTTCGAAGAAAGCGGCGGTAGAAATGTGTTGGCCCAGGAGCCTCCTTTTTCTTCAGGTCATCAGTGCTGTTCTCATAGTCACGCGTTGAGGCCGAGGGTTCCTCTCGCGATAGAGCCGTCTCACTAATCTGCTGATGACCTTTATTCTGTTCTACTCGGCTGAGCGGAGGCCTGTTTTCATGGCCCTGTTTCCTCTTCTTCCTTCTCTTTTTCTTCACGCTCATCCTTCATCCTCCTTAGCGTTGGAGGCTGTTCCGGCTGCTTGGGAGGTAACTTCCCGACTGTTCCAGTTTTTAAGTTGAATTTGCTTCCACCTTTCATGGCCCCAAAAAGAGACAATGGCCGCTTCTTTCTTAGCTTTGTTTCCTGAATCTGCAGTCTGACTTTCAGTCTTTTTTAGTTCAGGAAACTCTGCCGCCTTACAGTGTTTATTAACCCTTTAAGTCTCTGCTGTCCTTTCCTTAGGTCAAAAGTTCTCAGGTGACATTTTTCCCGGGACACGCCATTTAAGGCATCTCCTGGTTTAATTTCTGACATGAACTCATCTAATGAATCCTAAGATGCCAACTCTGAGAGAGCTTTGCTTGAAGCCTGGAGCCTCTCAGAAATTCTAGAAAGTTCTTTTTTGGTATCATTTAACTTTTCAACCAGTGATTCAAAGATCTCTGGCTTCTCACCCATCTTCCCAGCCTTTTTCATTCCGTTCAGATGCTTCTTTTCAATCAGGCCAGTCTGATCCAGGAATGTATCATCATCACTGTCGTAAAAGTCTTCATCTTCCCAGTTCTTGGCTTTCCTTTTCTGAGACACTACTTCCTGCCATAGCGATCCCAAAGTATCAAGAATCCGACAAGCTTCCAGAAAGCACTAGATCACTGCTTCCTTCTTCTTTCCTGAGTGAATGGCCTCCACCACCAGTTACTCCCCTGTTGAATCATCCACCAGTAATCTCACCTTGCAGGGCCAAGTGCTACATCCCTAACATTGGGTCTTTTTAAAGTATTCAGTCTTACAGGAGCATCCAACCTCTTTCAAGAAAAACCATTACTACTTTAAAACTAAACCTGAAACCAGACATGGTCAGCAACATGTTCTGCTTAACACAACATTGTATGGAGCCAGATGTGGTGGCACACACCTGTAATCCCAGCACTTGGGAGGCTGAGGCAGGAGAATCCTTGCAAGTTCGAGATCAGCCTGGGCTACAAAGTGAGCTCAAGGCCAACCTGAACTGCATAGCAAGATCCTGTCTCAAAAAGACCAGAAAATAAAAAAATAAATAAAATAAACCTGCAATCAGTTCAGGAATCAATTTGTAGCACTGCAAGTGATAGAGACCTGGCCCTGTCTGACATGGCTACTTTATTATAATAATATAAATAATTGACACTTACAAAATGTCTGTGCCCCTCCAACAGTCTTATAGTCATTCATTATTTTTTCTGGTGAACACTTATTTGAGACTGTCCAGTGCTATTATTTTCATTTGCCTAGTAGGGAAATGAAGCATAAGACTGGCTCACTTCCCTGGGGCATAAGACAAGAGAAGAAAGTCTGCTTCCCTAGGATAGCTAATCTTCTTTCGAGATGCCATAATGAGGGGTTCAACACTCATCTCCTTCAGACGCCTCCCCCCACTCCAACCAACGAAGCCCACATCTCAAAATAGTTCACCTTAAATACATGCATTTGAACTAAAGCACAGAAAACTATTTTTGATGTAGGGAAAAAAGCAGTTTGGAGACTCAGAACTTCACTGAATTGATTATTCTACTCCTGGGTCAAATCAAGAAATAGCAATAAAAGTCATTCTCCATCGATATCATAAATTCATGAGGTTCACTGAGATGGATAAGAAAATGACTTCAAGACTTCTATTATTTTTCATTTTTCAATTTTTTTTTTTAGAAAACCAATTAAAATTTCCCACCATCAAAAACTATCAGGCATCCAGGGTCTCTGGTTTCAACACAAAAGAAAGCACAACACGGGATAATGGAGATGCAGGAAAACCTTCAGTGGCAAAGAACTTGTTCTCCAAGTGTTCCACAAGACCCACAGACATTTCTCATCAATTTCAACTCGGTAAATGAGTGATGTCTTACAGTACTGAGTAGTATGTGAGGCCGAACATCACAAGATCGCAGCTGAGCCAATGGCTCTCTCTCTCTCCTCTCTCTGTCTCTCTCTGTCTCTCTGTCTCTCTGTCTCTCTCTGTCTCTCTGTCTCTCTCTCTTTCTCCCCTCTCTCTCTTTCTGCAGGATTGTTGGCATTTGGCTCTCAATAGCCAGAGGTTTTGGAGGAGAGCTCAACTGCAGAGGAGGAGAACAAGGTAGAGGAACCCTCAATTCAAATGAGATTAGAGAGATGTATAGAATGTGGGAAACTGCAAAACTGTGTAGAAAACATCCCCCAAATAAAGCTGCAGCCGTGCAGGAGATGAATCTGTTTAATGACAATGCAACATCACATTTCCGCAAAATCCTGAAAAGAAGGCAAAAACAAGCGTCACAGAATAGGCTCCTTGCTAAAGCTGCACAAAAAGGAAAAGATTCCATTGAGCCAACAGATAGCGGTGATTCCATTAGGGACAGTGAAAGTCTCCTACACGATGTCCGTCCTCCCTCTGGTCTCCCTCACACCAGCCAGGAAGGTTTTCAAAGGTAAGTGTAGGTTAATTTGTTTATTTCCTTATATGTTGTATTTTATTTATTATTTTGTATCATATTATAGTATCATAATCACTTTATATGAATATTTTTGAGTTGTGGAGTGAATCATCTGAGTTTCTATTATTTCTTATGGAGAAATTTGCTTCAATATGCAAGTGTTTGGATTATAAGCATGTTTCTGGAACGGATTATGCTCACACACCAAGGTTTTACTGAATTCTACATGCATCTGTGGGACAAGAGTAGTAAACATTTCTCATCTGAATTATTAACTCTTTCCCATATGGGAAGGAGGACTAGACACTACTCCAGAGATGAAAAGGATGTACACCAACATCTTTTGGTTAAAAAAAAAAAATCTGATTTCTTTTTTATCACCTGTGAGGCTATGATTAGAATTACTAACCCTTGGAGGGTATGATTTAGTATTACTCTGCCTGGCACCTTTTTCATGTATAAAAAGCACCCTTAGGGCACCATGCCACCTACTGGAAACTATTAAAAACCTCCTGATTGTGAAAAATAACAATTAAGACATGAGGGGTGTTTTATTACAGATCAGCATAGAGAGACTGAAATGACAACCGAGTCCTATAAAAGGCTACGGGCCTGGCCTCTGCAGAAGGTGACCGGCCCTGCTGCTCTGGGGAAGGGTGCCAGGCTGTGCTGTGGCCATGTCTTTCCGGTTTTCCAATGGCTCTAGGAGGATCTGCTCACAGGCTGGGTCTGCCCGGCTGTCCAGGGGGGGCTCCAGCTTCGGGACTGGGAGCACGTGTGTCACCCCAGGAGCAGAAAGCAGCTTCGCTTGCACACTTGGGGCTATTTCTTCTGCCGGAAACTCCTGCCAAGGTGGTGGAGGATCTGGCAGCAGCATCTTCACTGGTTTCCTTGGAAACGAGCAGGGCCTCCTGTCTGGCAATGAGAAGGTGACCATGCAGAACCTAAATGACCGCCTGGCCTCCTACCTGGCCCACGTGCGCACACTGGAGGAGGCCAACGCCGAGCTGGAGCAGAAGATCGCGGGCTGGTATGACAGGTACGGGCCAGAGCGTTTCCCAGGACTCAGTCATGACTATAGCAGATACTTCTCAGCCATCGAGGATCTGAAAAAGCAGGTAAGAAATACAGACTTGCATCCCGTAGCCAGACTTTCCAGCGTGCGTCACAATGTAAAATGGATGAGGTTTAGAATTCGTTTACTCTGTATGCGTTTAATGCGTTAGAATGCGTTTACTTCACGCAAAGAGCAGTGCCTGGCAACACAGATTTGTAAAACTCAATAAGGAAGGAGAAGTAGTTTCAAAATTGATGTAAATCACATCGTTTTGACAGTTAACTTGTACCTTTTGATCCAGAGAAATTGAAATATCCATGTGGCTCTTACAGGCTGGACATTTATTATCCAAAGAAAATCCAGATTAATGTATATAAATTAATGGCATTATGGGGCTAATGCAGAAGATAAGAAGATAAAGAATGTCACTGAAATCAGGTGCATCCTTGGACTTCTGACCCTGACCACTTTGCACATTGTCCTCTATATAGATTATTTCTGTGACCGCCTGCAATGCCAGCATTGCTCTCCAAAACGACAACGCCAGGCTGACTGCTGATGACTTCAAGCTCAAGTAGGTGCAAATAATTAATCCCATTCACAAAGGTAAAGTCACTAAGTTGGATTGAAGAACATGTCTTTTGCTCTTCTCCCAGCCCTCTTTTACCTTTAAAACCAAACTGTTTTCATGAAACACTACTAGGTAAAGAAAGAAATCAAATTAAACATGCCCTCCTGAAGAGCGACCATGAGTTTTTAAAACCCAGTAATATTTTGTTCAACTGCTAAGCACATCAGAGAGCAAATTGGCTCTGGAGAAAAAACACCTCCAAACGATCCTCACAAATCAGTAGGTAGCGCAAATTAGTTTAACCGTTGGCCACTGCAGGAAGCTTCAGAACGCTGCGTCTGTCTGCCTGTGAAATGCGCCTGCACGGCCTCGGACGACAGGTCTCAGACACCTTCGTGACCTTCCAGGTATGAAAACGAGCTCGGCCTGCACCAGATCATGGAGGCCGACACCAGCAATCTCCGCAGAGTGCTGGAGGAGCTGACCCACTGTGCCACCGACCTGGAGGTACAGTGCGAGAACCTCGCGGAGGAGCTGGTCTACCTCCAGAAGAACCACGAGGAGGTGAGGCAGCCTGGGGATAATGCCCAGGTCCCCCTTCGGTCTGCTCTTCCCAATCAGAATCCTCCTTGAGGATAAACCCTGGCCTCTTCCCAGGAAACCCGAGCCCTCCAGTGCGCATCAGGCGGGAACGTGAACGTGGAGGTGAACGCGGCCCCCGGCGTGGACCTCACGGTGCTGCTGAACAACATGCGGGCGGAGTACGAGGACCTGGCTGAGCAGAACCGCAAAGATGCTGAGGCCTGCTTTCATGAGAAGGTACGTGTGGGGCTACCTGCGTGAGGGGCCTGTGCACCGGATGTCCACGCTGGCCCCTGACCTTCGGACCGTTCCTTCACAGAGTGCATCTCTGCAGCGACAGATTTCGGATGACGCAGGCGCAGCCACAGCCGCCAGAAGCCAGCTGATGGAACAGAAGCGCAGCCTGCAGACCCTGGAAATAGAGCTCCAGTCCCTGCTGGCGCTGGTACCTAGGGACTGCGGCGGAACTGGGCGTGTGCGTGTGCGCGCGTCCACTTTGTTACTAGAACGAAATACTTGGGGCTCGACGCTTTCTCTGGGGGGAACTTTATTCCGTTCACAGCTTTGGAGGCTGAAAGCCTACACAGCCGGGTACCAGCTCTGACCATGGTCCCTTCTGGAAATGTCCCAGCACCTCTTAACCTCACCACACCTGCCTGCAGCACACGGACCCATGGGGGTCACACTCACCCAGATCCAAAACGCGGCAGTGTGTGTTTAGCTGCATATAAGCATGTATTTTAGAAGTGTATCTCTAACAGTAAGTACAGGATAAGCACTGAAAATATAAAGTGTATTCAATGTTGATGGTTCCACCTTTAAACATTACATCTGATGCCTCCACCCCGAAATTTGAAAAATTATTTTTTTCAATGGAGAGGAAATAATGTGTGTGTGTGTGTGTGTGTGTGTACGTGTGTGTGTTTCTGAGGAACTGAATATTGAACCCAGGGCCTTGCACGTGCTAGAAAAACACTCTGTACTCAGCTACAGCCCCTTTTTAAATTTTTATATGTTGAGACAGAGTCTTGCTAAGTTGCCCAAGCTGGCCTTGAATATGTGATCCTCCTGCTTCAGCCTCCCAAATAGCTGGGATTAGAGTTATGCACCACTACACCCAGCTAGGAGGAAATTTATTTTTGAAACCTTGGCAGTTTTGATTTTCAGGAGAAAATACTTAGACTGCGTATTTTTCACCTTGGGAATGTTTGCAATATGAACACGCCATTCTCTTTTACACAACCAGGGCTTCATTTGGTTCTTCTTCCAGAAACAATCCTACGAACACACATTGGCTGAGACCAAACGAAATTACTGCGTGCAACTCCAGCAAATCCAGGATCAGATTGGGACGATAGAGGAGCAACTGCAGCAGATTCGAACGGAAACAGAAGGCCAGAAGCTGGAGCATGAACGGCTCCTCAACGTCAAAATGATTTTGGAAAAAGAAATTGAAACATATTGCAACTTACTAGATGGAGAAGAAGGGTAAGTATGAACCTGAGAAAAAATTATACATGTGCCAATGCTGTGTCGTAGAATGTCGTCGTGCTGCAAAGATCACACTTGTATACCTTTTCAGGAAAGTGTATCATTGCATTCAAGGGAAAAGAAATCTGGTGGCAAGCAGCCAGAAATTTGAAAATCATAGTATATTAAGTATGTTTTATGTAATAATATAAAGGACAATTAAATATAGAATATTTGACATTTATAGTACTCTAATCCAAGGGGAAATTGCTATGATCTGTATTTAAGCACATTTCTTATAATAAGTCACTCTGTTTTCTGTTGCTTTTTTTTTGTGTGTGTGTGTGTGTGTATTTTTTTTTTGGCATTGCTTTAGATTGAGGGCCTCGTCTACCCTAGACAAGTGCTCTACCCCCAAGCTACACCCCTGCCCAGCACTCTGTAATTGAATATCACTTCACCAGTTCCCTTCCATGCACTTTCTATTAAAGTTGAACAGTGATGACTAGGAAGATTTAATTGGAGAAGCAACATAATTTGTTAGCCAAGAGCCAAAAAATGCCCTAGAACTGCAGTGTGAATTTCATACGGGTCAATTCGAGCCTGTGGTTTAACTCTTTGGACCATAATTCCCTCACTGATAAAATTGTGGTAAGATTCACACCACACTTAGCTGGTCTTGGCCATCGTGCCTCCCTCTGTGTGTAAAGTGTGTGTGACCTTGTCTCACACGGCATTCGGTGACCAGTGCCTGTGACTCCTTGCCCCCAGCCACCTCACCTTCTGCACCTCCAAGCCCAGGGTCAGCTCTCCACAGCCAATTCTCAGAAGAACCAGACTGTGATGGCACTCTGCTGTTTTTAATTATACCGTCTATTTTACACCCAATCGACAGCACTTTCCCTGAATGTGAGGGATACTTTTTGGCATGAATTTGTTATATTTCCAACAATGTAAACTGCTCGTGTTTCTTGGCTCTACGTTTTCTAGAGCACCCAGCCCAGCTTAGCCCTCCAAATATGTTCCTTGCCACTTGAATGTAAAGTCACCCTGAGAAAGAGCACAGCGTCCCCACATTGTCAGGTGAAAGAGAATCTCGTCCGAAGGAAATTTCCAACCATAAACATCTATTTAATCTCTTTTTTCACTATGCGGAAGTCATGGAAAGCGCCCTAATATCCCTTAGACGTAGAAGTAATTCAAATCTTACTAAAATTAGAACTCCAAAAATTTTATTCCCAATTCCTTGCTATGAGCTCTTTATTGAAAGAAAAACTGCAGTGATGTGCTCTTTCCCCTCCCAGCAGGAGCAAATCCACGTGCTACCAATCAAAAGGACCCAGGCCTGTAAATTCTGGCAATCAAGGCAAAGGTACAGAAGGGTTTACGTTTGATGATCACTAATTCGTTAACTAAATAAGATTGGTTGCTGAGTTTACCTCTAGAGAATGGAGAGACGAGCAGTCATCACTACAGTTCTAAACATTTGCATTTTAAATCCCTATTATACAACAGGCATGATCAACTTATGAAATACGGAAATGAGGACTCAATCCCCCCCAGTATTTTTCTACCCAGGACATATTTTTTTTCACAGTTTTGGTGCTTGATAAGAAGTATTTTAAAGCACAAAAGAAGGATGAGTTGCTGGGGTTTTTTGTTTTTTTTTTAAAGACACTGCTTTCCCCGAGCCTATCCTTGCCTGACATTTAGTTTATTTTAGACTATTTGATCTCATGGATGCCTCCAAGCACCCATTTGTCTGAAAAAAATCAGCAGTGAATATAAGAAAGATAGACCCGGGTCTTGTTACACATTGACTTCAAACACTGTTATATATTGTCTACGAGCTTGCCAAAAACAGTTTTAAAAAGCATGCCTATCAAGTCTGAATTCTTTGCAACCTGTTAAGAAAGTCACTGAGCTTTTGTTTACTTTTTTCTTTTCTTTCTTTCTTTTTTTTTTGACTTAACAGAAGAAACATTTGTCAGAACGATGGTGGAAGAACTAGACCAGCTCGGCAATGTCCTCTCCCTTAGGGTCCACTCGGTGGAAGAAAAATCCTCCAAAATAAGCAACATCACAATGGAACAGCGAGCACCTGCTAAAGTGCTACAGTGAGGGAAGAGTTATTTTACAAACAGAAGCCTGGCTTTGCAAGAGCCCACTGGTCAAAGAACCCCAAACACTATCCCTTAGATTTATCTTCAAATTGGGTTTCTTCTCCCTCCCCCTCCCCCTCCCCCT
>RJWT010033388.1:0-13923 GCA_004365215.1 Cuniculus paca
GTACAAAAGAAATTTAATGGCAAGATGGCAATTTGGAGAAAAGACTGACTGTAGGGTTGAAGCAAGGAAACTATAGAATAAATCTGGGAAATTTTGTAGACATATGGTAAGAAAAATTAAAACCAGAAGAAAAAGACCAACATAACTGGAAACAGATCAGCAGAGCAGAACTAAAAGAACTTGCAATGGCTAAAGTTGGACCAAGTAAGCAACAAAGCAAGTAACACTGCGTCATAACTCAAATGCAAAATAGATATCCCAAGCTCCACACTGATGAATAAATATTTGAATGGGAAAATAAATACATAAAAATAGACAAATCTACTGTACAAAAAAATTCTGAATAATTTATGCAAATATTCATCTTCCTTGAGAATGAGTTGCACTTAATGACTTATTTTAAATGTTGGAATATGGAAAAATGGGAAAAAGTAACTTTACAGGGAAAACACCTGGTCAATATTACCTTAGTTAAGACATCAGGAGTAACATCACCAGCCATATAATATCAAGCTAATAATGTATATTTCTGATAGCAGGTGATGAGACCCCTCTACATCCCTATTTCTGGCATAAGTATGGAAAAACTGTTTTTTTTTAAATTGAGACACCTTTTATAAAATCATCATAGTAAAGAAAATGAGTAAATACTGAGAAAATATCATAGGCCAGAGGAGATTAAGGAAACATGGTAATTAAATGTAAAGTGTCTTCCTGATAGGATCCTAGCACAGAAAGTGTAGCATTGATAGAACACTATTTATAATATATCAGTGCTATTTTCAATCAACCATGTTTCAAATGGAATGTGGTAATGAAAGACTTTGATAATAGGAGAAACTTGGTTAGTAGTTTTAGTTAGGACTCTCTTGACTATCTTTGCAACTTTTCTGTGGATCAAAAATACTTTAAAGTAACAAGCTAATTTAAGTTATTTTATGTAATCCCTAAATCCCAGTGATTGCTTCCCTCACACCAAGCACTGTTTTAAGCTTTTCATGTATCAATCCATTTTATTCTTACAATGCAAAGTGAGAATTTTTATGGATTATATACTGTGACCCAGAAAAGATATTTAACTTGCCTAATGTCATACAGCTAATAAGCATGACATCAAATTACTAATACCAGAATATTAAGTCTTTCAGTTAGGCTAAATTTTGTGGGTTTTTTTTAATTAATTAATTTATTTTTGTCTTTTTGAGACAGGCTCTCATTATACAGTTCAGGCTGGCCTTGTGCTCACTTTGTAGCCTAGGCTGGTCTCGAACTTGCAAGGATCCTCCTGCCTCAGCCTCCCAAGTGCTGTGATTACAGGTGTGTGACACCACACCTGGCTCTAAATTCTGTTTTTAATGCAAAAGAAACTTATGTATAACATGGAAAAGGATGAAGATACCATCCTCTGCTATCAAGTGAAACTGTTTTGGCTGGGTATGTTGGCACATGCCTATTATCCCAGTACACTAGAAAGTTGAGATGTGAAGATTGCAAATTCAATCCCACGCTGGGCAATTTGATGACATAATGAGACCTTGTCTCAAAATAAGCAGAGCTGGATATGTAGCTCAGGGCAAACACATTTAGTTCAGTCCACACTATCATAACAATAAAGGAATATATGAGTGAATAAATAAGTAATAATAGACTATCAAAATCTCAATTCCTAGGCTCACATATAGCTAGCATTGAAGCTACTGATTTAAAAACTATTTTTCCTGCATATTAATCATTACTTAAACTATTATCAGATTCACACTTTGCATGCAGGTGAATACACTTCTCTTTCCATATTAAGCATTATCTATAGGCTAATTTCAGTGAAGGACTTTACTGCTACTACTCCAACTTTCTATACTTCAGAATTAGTCCTCTGTCTTAGTCACTTTTATGTTGCTGGGACAAAATATCCAACATTCACCAATTAAAGGTGATTTATTGTGGCTTTAGTCCATAACCAGCTGGTTCCAAGACAGAAATGGCGTGATGGAAGCGCACAAAAGAGAAGAGGTCATGACCTCCTGGGGGCCTGAAGCAGACAAAAAGTAAGAAAGAGGGGGAGAACTGAGGATGAGTGCCACATCACATTCCCAGTGACACAGCGTGTCCCAAATGGCCCCCCTCTGCTAACAGCATACTCAGCTAGGAGCTCATCAATGCATCAGTCTGCTGGTGAGTATGGCCATCACATGATCCAGTCATCCTCATGAAGTCCCGCCTCTGAACACATTAGACTTTGCAGGTATATTTTGTACATAGACCATAGCACCCTCTATTTTGGAATATACCGTTTTGGAAACAGTATGACAGTGGCACAGTGTGATCACATTCTTAACTTTTGTGCCTCTTTGTCAGTCTCTGGGTCAGACAGGGGCCCCCTGGGTTAGTGAGTAAGCTAACTGGTGCATGCTAGCAATGAAGCAGGTTACAGTTGATACATTGTGTCAATTTGAGAAGTTTAGAAGTTTAACTGAAAGGCTCAGCAGGGAGGCAGGGTTCTTACTTTGTAAATATCCTCATCCTGTGCAAAGGAGGGCAAGGACATTTTGTGAGTGCTACACCTGCCCTGAAGCAGGGGTGGTGGCCTGTGTACAATATAAGTGTAGAAAAGAAGCTTGCTTTTTGCCCTTTTGCTCTGGCTGCTGCCTTGAAGTGTTGCCCCAGTGCCATGCCACCCTGCCTTGGAGCCAGCTGATTATGGACTGAAATCTCCAGAAACTGTAAGCTAAATAAACCTTTCCTTCCTTCACTTTGGGTGTCAGGTATTTTGTCTCAGCAACCAGAGGAAAGTAACCAAGACAGAGCACAACAAACATAATGAAGCAAGCTACAGATACACGAACATCTCTGGTAAGTGTAGCATCTTCGTGCTGACTGAAAAAAAACTAATCCAGAAAGGTTACTTACTACATGATTCATATGTATAAATGTTTTTCATTTAAAACATTTTAGAAATGGAGAATAGTTTAATGGTTGCCCAGCTTAAGGATGCAGATAAGGTGTGTTGGTCAGATTGTAGAAAAAGAACAGGGAGAGACTTTAATGGTGGTGGATCTGTTTTACAAATTGACCTAGCAAGGCAGGAGGCATCAAAATCCCTGACTTGAAATTATACTATAAATTACTGTGATAAAAGCAGCATGATACGGGAAAAAAATAAAAAACAAATCTGAGAATCAATGCAACAGAATAGAAGATGCAGAAACAACTCCAAACACACTCAGCCAAAAGTGCCAAAAATGTTCACAGGAAGGAAGACAGCCTCTTTAATAAACGATGCTGGAGAAACTGGCTTTCCACATGCTGAAGATAAAAACTAGACCTATGTCTCTCCCTATGCACTAAACTAAAATTAAAACGGATCATAGATCTAAATATTAAAATAGAAACATCAAGTCTGCTGAAAGATAGAATAGATAGTACTCTGGAAGATATAGGCATAAGTAAACACTTTATGAACGAAACCACAATCCCACAGGAAATATCACAAAGAATCAATGAGTGGGGTTTCATCATATTGAAAAGTTTTGTACAGCAAAAGAAACCATCAACAGAATGAAGAGGCAACCCACAGTATGGGAAAACATTTTTCCAGCTCTTGCTCAGAAAAGGACTAATATTTAGAATATATAAAGAAGTAAAAAAAAATCAGCCCCATCAAATTTAAAAATCAAATCCAAAAATGGCCATATGAAGTGAACAACACCTCTCAGATGAAGAAGGAGAAATGGCAAATAAATATATAAAAAAATGTTCAATATCATTGGTCATATAAGAGATACAAATGAAAACAATGCTGAGATTCCATTTCACCCCAGAAAGAATGGCTATCATCAAGAAATTAATCAATAACAAATGCTGGTGGAGATTTAGGGGAAAAGGAACCCTTCTCCAGTGTTGGTGGGAGTGTACAACCACTGTGGAAATCAGTGTGGAGATTCCTCTATAAACTAAAACTAGAGGTTCCATTTGACCCAGTTATTTTCCTTCTTGGTATTGTCCCAAAAGAGTTAACAGCATCACACCACAGTCATATATGTTCACCCATGTTTGCAGCAGTACAATTTGTAACAGGTAGATCTTGGAAAGAGCCCAAATGCCCATAAAGGGGAATGCATGTCTTTAAAACAAAACAAAAAAAAGCTACCTGTGCTGAAAAGGCAGTGAGCAGTCAGCTTCTCCACGTGAGCTCCCGGAGTCAACTTTGTGAGATGCTGGCTTAGCTGTTGCCCCGTGCAATGCAAATGTGGTAAGTAACGTGACAAGAGACTTTCCATAGAAAGAAACATTCTAAATGGAAGTATATAGAGGTGAAGAAGCATGCTAGCATATCACGAGAAGACAGGAGAAGACAAGGTAGTGGAGACAAAAGTAGGAAGGTGGGTAGCAGACATTAGGTCATCTATTGTCTTTTAAATCACACTCCAGAGTTTGCAGATTTCATGCAGGTGGGAAGTCAATGGCCTGAGTTCATTCCCAAATAGACTAAAAAATAAATAAATAAATTCTAATTCTACTGTCTATTAGATTCTACCAGTTAGTGCTTTTTTGTGGGGTAACTATAAAGATGTGGATATTTGGGATTTGACTATGTGGTTATCGATTTTGTACTCTCAAAGGAATCATTTTTTAAATTATAATGTATTCCATTTCTGACATCCTGGAAATGATTTAAATAAAATATATTTTACGATGTAGCAGATCTAAAACATATTTGTTTCCATATGTGAACTTAAAAATATTTTAATGTAGTACTTCATTTTTTTCTTCAATATGTTTTAGTTTTTCCAGTTAAAAGAAGGAAATTTCCCATCTGAGTAGGAACAGCTGAATGCTTGCCACGTGATAAGTGACTCACATTTCTTCCTCATACACTTTTCTCCATACTATCCTGGTAACAGCCAGGTGGGGTGGCTGTTTGCATCAGTGGTGCTAGGACTTTTTCTTTACAGTCAAGTTGCTGATTTTCAGGGACTGTGCTGGGTCTACTGACTTGTGTAAAGCCAGGTTAAGCTACTGGCTATAATTTTGCAGAACTGAAGTCCATTTATAGATAGATATTTGGAGGATAAGGTGAATCTCTCTGCTACCTCATGTCATTCCAAAGTCAGGAATTTAACTTTTAGATAAATTAGTTTTATATATCCAGGGACAGCTGTCGAAATTAGATTGTGCCTCATCTTGATAGAATGGATAATGGAAATTCTGGAGAAATTTTATTCTAATGAGGCATTCTCTTTTATCATTCCAGTTAAATTAAATTGAATAGAGGTAAATGTTTTAACTGATTATTAAGTAAACATAGTGGAATATGTTAATTATCAGTCTGAATATTTTTCTATCACAGACATTGGCTATAAAAGTTCTCTCAATGTTCCTAATGCTTCATCATTATCAACAGGCAAATGAACATAGGCAGTTGTACCTTCTCTGACACACAAGATTAAATTTGGTATTAATTCTATTTTTCTTAACTGAGTTAAAATAATTAACATCTTTTATCATAACCACATCCACTTTATGTCTTTAGAAAGAAGCCTTGTTGGAAGCCATTGAAGCTGAAAATTGAACACACGTACAGGGCTAAGGAATGGCCGGGGCATGGCTGACCCAAGAAGCAGGAGACTCAAAGGGCAAGATAAGACCCCAGCTGAGGACACCTGGCTCCAACCCCAATTAACTAAATAAAGACTGTAGCTGCAGGCATTTCCCTCCTGTAGCAAAATGGCCCCTGGAGATTTTCTCCTAAGACACTTCTCCTAAATTAACATAATTTGTTACTTGGAAAAGTCCTTGAACCACTCCCAAGGTCCTGCTCAGATCCTGCTCTTTCCTCAATAGCTCATCTCCTTTTTGTGAAGACCTAATAAATACAGGCTTCCCAGAGGTGTTCCTTATCTCAGCCCCCAGAGTCTCGAACTCTGTTAGAGGGTTTTGACCCTCCTGGAGCCCTAAAATCATACCACTTGTCTCATTTATTTAAGCCTTCACCGTACACTCGTTTGGGAAATTGGGGATCTTGGCTGGGTCCCTGATAAAGCCTGTTTTATTAGTATTCATGGAAAAACTACCAACCTGCTTTTGTGATGATCCTGATAAGTTCTTTGTAGAAGAAACTCTTCCAACTAAATAGGTGCAAGAAAAAGATGATTACTGCAACTGAGTAAAAGTTTAAAAGTATTTAAAAATGGTGTAGAAGAGACAGAAATCTTTTTGACTTCAGGAATGATGGCAATTGCAAACACCTCCCAGCTTGCTTTCATCATAACTAAAGCCCTCCTGTTCTGAAGCATCTCCACTCCGAAATCCTGAAAAGTACTTGGGCCTCTCCTGAGGTATCTACCTTTCTTGTTCACCGTCAGTCTACTGTCATTTTGTAGCTTTACCAGAAACACACAGAACAGAAGTCACTCAAGATAATACAGCCCAGACAGGTAAGCTGCACACATCTAATTTGTTTTTATTGTTAACTATGTGTCATTTTATTGAAACACTGCACATAGAGAGACATGCACACAACACATATACAGTCTTTGTCATATAATTCACTTCAAAAAATGTTTTTGTCTATAAAACTGACCCACTTATAATTAATTACAAGGGATCACACTGAGTTATCGAAGACAGACAATCTAAAACAATGTGTAGTTAACAACTACAAAGACCCACATGCTAAGGCTTCCTTTCTGCAATCTAGTCTATTTAAAATGTGATGAGCTTACCGAGGATTCAGTGTTAAAACAAAATTGTCTCCTAAGATCACATGTGGTAGAAATAAAAAGGAAAGACTAAACTTCTTATCCAATTCTCTACTCTGAAACCTTCCAAGAAACTAATTTTCTAATCCATTAGTCACAACTCATGAGTTAGTGCAGATCCTGACCCTGGGCCATCATTCCTTTTAAGTAGAGTAGAAAAGAAAATGCAATGGTTGAAGTTTTTGCCAAATCAGAGGTCCCACCCCTCCCGAGGGACTTACTATTAATGCAGCTATAATATTTCAGTTGTCCCTTTTATTGCTGTTGTCTGCACAGTTTAAGAGTCATCTGTAATTTGGGAAAGAGGTATTCTATCTCTTAATAATTGATTCAGTGCAGTACCTCGAGTTTAGTGGTTGGCAGTGAGGAAGTACTGTGCATGCATGACACTCAAGAAATAGTAATTTGCTAATGCAATGTTTCTGTTTATTCAGAGGCTACTTAGGCCTCTTTCATATGTGCACATCTGCCTGATACCATAGCGTGCTGGCATTCTCACTCCAGTTGATGAGTCAGGTAAGGCAGGGCTCATGCTGAAATCTCAGGTGGTTGAGATGAACTTGCTGCTAACCTCAAAGCTCCAGAATAATCCAGAATCTGCTCCTCCAATCATCTGTAAATCCTTCTGGTTGAAACTCTTGATTCCACTTCACTCACTCTAGGTTTCCCTAGATTTGAACACATGTTGCCTTGTAAATGAGAAGAGCACACTTTCTTCTGTAGAAAAACCCCACTGTCTGCCATCAGACAAACCACATTACAGAAGGTTTTCAATGGATTTGAGAGTCTGAAATCCTCCAAATACTCTTCACCTTCCTAAACATTGCATTCAGCCTTAAAGTTTTCACTGAGAAGCCAGTTGTCCATAAAATCCAATGATTTTTACAAGCAATCTCATATATTGTTTTCACCACCAACAGCTGCAACAGTTACATGTTCCTTCATTATGGCCATATAGGAATTCTAAATGATAAAATGTTCAACTTTTTGCTCATTTACAAAACACTGAACTCAAAAGCAACCTTGACTTCTTTGTCAGAAGCATTTCTCATCTTCTGTACAATGGTCTAGCTTAGCAGCTGCTAAGATTCCAGATTTTTATCAAAACAAGTATTATGCTACGAATCCACATGGAATAACTTGATTAACTGAGAGATTGACAGTGAAAGGCATGGGCTAAGTTTGTGTCATGTAGAAAATTAACAGACACTTCAATTACATTCACCCAACCTGAGTTTGGTGACTTCTTAACCAACCCCAAGTACCACATTCTTTTTAGCTACAGTTTCTATGTGATACCCATCTTTGTATCCCTTAGAATATTTGCTTATAAGCAGCATTTTGACCTCAAGCAACCTAAGCATAGTAAAGGAAAACAAAAAGCAATTTATAAAATAAATCATAAAATCAAATAAATAAAATAATTGTGTAGCTCAGAAAATCAAAATTACTAATAAGATCTCAGCAATGGCAAAAATCAGGAAAAGTTGACTATCTCAGGAGCAGAGATTTGAGGGATATCACTCTCAAATGATTCAAATAACACTTTAGTTCCAACCTCTTTCATACCTATGTGTGTCTGGAAAAGAAACTATAAATTGGGCCACGGTCTCTTCTATGACCATGAATTACCGTAGTCACTATCCCTATCAGCCACAGAAAACATTTGTTCCCAAAGAAATGTTTATGGGGAAGATATTAAGCTTGAATCAAAAGGCCTCATTCTTATTAACCAGGTATGCCCTCATTAGGCAAAGCCAATGACATAAAATTCTCAAATCAAAGAAGTTATAATGATCAAAGAATTCAAATGAATTTTAATAAATGATATATTTTCACATATAGTGGCCCTGGCTGAGGCAGGAGGATTGCCACAAGTTCAAGGCCACCCTACACTATGTAGTGAGTTGCAGGCCATCTTGAACTGTATAACAAGACTCTGTCTCAAAAACAAAAAATTAAAAAAGGAAGAAATGATACATTGAACTAGAAATCTGAGTTCTTCAGTTGCTCAGAATAATAATGTTTAGCACTTATACAATGTTTACATTGAAAGCTCCTTATAACCAAAACTATTCTCATCTACTAGAAACATAAGTGTATCAGTTGAGATCTTTTTAGTCTTTTGCCATATTATATGGCACTTTCAATAGGGATATATATGATTAGAAAAGGTAGACATCTACAGACCCTCTAGCACTTCAGGTCCAATTATATCTCAAAAAGAATAAATTGCCTTCTTTCTCAAAGGTATTTACCAACTCAATTTGCTAACCCTTCTACTTACATATAATTCCATTAATCCATATTCCCTGGCCAAAAGTCTTGTAATAATTATTTCTTATCTTACAGACTGTCTTTTGATAAGATACTAAATCCATTTAAGTATTTCAGACATATCTCCCCAATTTAACCATTCCTTTTGATCTATCTTTGCTGTGTGTTTTGTCCAGACCCTTACCTCACTTCAACTGAAATAGCCTCGTGTCATTGTCCACATCATTTTTATCCAGTCACACACACACACATGAATATATATATATATATATATATATATATATACACTCATGTACATATATCTGAAGAAGGTCTAGCCACATTTTTTCTGACTAAAAATTTCTTTTGGTTCACCATTATATCCATTGTGAAATCAAACACCACTTATTATATAGAAGGCAGGAGAACTGGCACAGAACTTGGTATCCATTTATTTCTTTGATTTTATGCCCAATTTAATCCATCCCATTTTCTCTAAAAGTTTTTGTTTCAGCAGCACTAAAATTTCTCATCTATTCCAGATATTACCTCAGTTTTTCCTTGGTTCTATGATTTTTACAAAGAGATATTTCTTCTGCCAGTGGTATCACTTCCTTTGTTTTCTTCCTGTACTTTCATGTTCATTTTCAAAATACAACATAGACATCACTTTCTCTATTAAGTATTTCCTGACTATCTGTCTCACTCTGAGAATTCGCATTTACCCTAATTGCATCTGCAAACTCTGGAAAAAAATAATCCATGATGAGCATGAACTTATGATTTTCATTATCATTATTATATCTGTTTGTAAGGAATTGTTCCATAGCCAACTCCTGAGCCATTTCAGGGTGCAAGGACCATACATAATTCATCTCTTGTGTATCACTGCTTAGTGCTGGGCATGGTATTTATATTTAGTATTTAGTGTTTTTTAATAGACCAGATTATTAACTGAATCTTGTAAAACCAAAACATGACATGTACAACCACAAAGAATTTTGATTTGTAATGATTTGGTATTATTCTATCACCCTTTAGAAATGTACAATTTTGTTTTTCCAGAGAATCAAGGAAAATTGTTGGATTGTGAATGGTTTTGCCTACTCATTGGTTAGATTAGTTTTATTTATATTGAAAAAATCTAAACCTTTGTCACCCAATGTAAGAATGGGCTTGGTTCACACTCGAAAAATTAATAGTGAATTGAATAATTTTAAGGTAGCACCTTCATTTAAAATCTTATCTTACATCCTGTGAGTCAGTGCCATGCACGGGATGACTGGGAGAGAGTCAGATGCCAGCAGCATGGGCAAGGAGACAAGAAGAACCAACCCCTTCCCCCCTTCCCAGTAAGTAACCAACTGATCTGAAGAAACACAGGCTGTGATGATAGCTAATGAGGTAAAATACAACTTAATGCTTGTAGTGTTTAGTATTTCACTGACCTTGCAGGTCTAAAGCCATTAGTCTGATCATCTATTCAGAGGATAACAATATGCAATGCAGCATATACGGGGGATCTCCTTCTGACCAAGGTAGTTATTGTTAATTCCCTATTATCTTGTTTTGAAATCCTGTATCATTCTCATTATTTTGTTTGATTGAGTTTTATTCTGTTTTATCTTGTTTGATTTTATTATATATGATGGCATGGGCAGTTATTTAGAAGATAACAAGATATTTTTGTGGTAGCCATTTTAGATTTACTAGTATCTTGGTTTGAAGTCCTGTATTGCATTCATTGTTTTGTTTTTACTGGTTCTGTTCTGTTTCTGTTTTGTTTGATTTTACTATGTGTGAAGGTATGGATAGCTATTTTGAAGACAACAAGAGGTATTATGGTAACTATTGTTGACTTCCTATTACCTTGTTTTGAAATCCTGTGTCACTTAGTCCTGTTTTAATTCTTTATTCTGTTTTATTATGCTTGGTTTTATTCTCTCTAAAACAAAATTTTAAAAAATCTTGTCTTACTTGTTAAGATAAGGTGTAGCATTAATTTTTTATGAAAAGTATCTTCAGCTGATCAAGTGTACTTTTATGCATCTTACCAGAATGAAAGGAAACAGCTCATCAAAAAAGATCTCACTAAAGCATGGCCCAGTGGGAGGCCGAATGTGGAGCGCATAGAAACAGCAAGATCTGCAGGCGGTTCACTTTCTGACACCTATCCAAATATGCCAGCAAGAGGAGCTTCAAATGCGATTTCAAAATGCTTCATTTCTTTTCAAAACATTTCTCACATGCAGCAAGTTTAAGAAATATTAACTTCATAACTCAAAACCTAATGGAGACTAGTAGGTAATAAGTTTTTGATCTTTTAAAAATTACTTTGAAGCCTGTAAGGGACAAGTAAAAGCAAAACAAAACATATGAAAGTTGTCTTTCTGTACTTTTGAGAACTCCACAGTGGGTGTGTTCACGGTAGGTCACCTTTCAGTCCAAAGGTAAGCAGTTGTCACAAGGCAACCAGTGGTCAGGGTGGTTGGTACACACATTAACTCATTCAGGAAATATTCATTCTAGAGTCTGTGTACTGTTGTTCTTAATTAAGTATTTTGTTTGCCATAGGGAAGAAAGACTGGCTCCTCAAAAATATCAGTTCCACAAAGTGTCACATTAATTGTTCTAACATTAAAGGTACAAGGTTAGAAACACCCAGAGTCGCGGAGGGCAGTGACACTGGCTCTAAGGAGCTACTCTTCCTTTACAATGTTACCATTTCTTTTCTGTAGTTACACAAGGTGGGTTCAAGGAAGACTGGTTTGTTTGTTGCTTTGTTTTAGTTTTAAATTGAGAAATATTATAAGCTTATCTGTGAACGGAAGGCAGAGCGGGGAAAGTCATGATATAAATGAGAGAGAATAATTCTAGCAAAGTCCTTGGGAGACAAGTGGAATTGGATTCCCTGGACAATATATGGTAAAATGAGGGAAAGCAAGTTTTATGGAAACACAAGTAAGCTGGTTATTAGATTTGTTGGTGAGAAGATGAGGTAATTCTAATCTGATAGTTTCTGTTATTTTGGTTTTTGTTCTTCTGCAATGGAAGTGTAAAGTCTTTTTCTAATATATTTTCTGAAATGTTTTCTTTAAAGCTTTATAATGTATGGAGAAAGTGCATTGTCACTGCAGATTTTATATTGTGATTATCGTGATGCTGGTGGGTTTTACTCCTCACTTTTAAACTTATGAGATTTTTTTTCTTTTGCAAAGTAGTACAAAGCCTAAGGATTTCAGTAAGGAGCTATAAAATAACCAAACTGAAAAATTAGAGCACAGTGCATGTGTATTTTCTTCATCCCAAAGAATGTTAAAATATTTGGGGATTTAAAATCATTTAATATACATTAAATTTAAAAAAGGAAACATCTGAGACTAATGTCATTCCACTTTCATCCGACTTGCCTCCTTTCTGTTTTCTCCTCACTTTATCCATTATTCTATTTGCATGCCACTTTTTATATATCTACCTTCTTTGAATGCAGATTTCAGAAGCCAACGAAGAAATAATTCCCAAAACAAATCACTAAGGATTTCTCATAATTATTTAGTCTGATTTGCTGTTTGGTGTCTAGATTCATTTTTTCAGTATTTAAATTAATTTTGTAAGATTCTGAGACAGAATTTACCCACTCTAAGACAGGAAATAGGCAGTGAGGGGTCCTTTGTCAGCTCCTCCCTGCCACGGTGGTGGCTTTGTCCTAGCTCCAGACATGAGCTCACATCCCTGGAGTCACAGGTGAGTGGTGCGGACTAACAGCCTCCTCTCAGGAGCGGAACAATGGCTCCCAGTGTGGGTGACAGTGGCAGTGACTAGTGGCCCGCGAGGGGGTTCTGTGGACCTGGTCAGCTCTCTTCCTTCCAGGCCACCCAGTCTCCTCCTCCGGCGCGGCACCGCCGGCTCCTGATGTGCGAATCTCCCTGCCCTGCCTCATCACTGCTGCACATCTCATGCGACCTTCAAACGACCTTCAGAGTCGCTCAGCTAAATGCACACAATGAGTCTCATGGGTCACTTCGTCCTTATTCCAGCCCTGTCCGTCCCATTTAAAGTTTCACTTAAAAGGAAGAGTCAGCCAGTTAAAGAGTTCTCCAGCAAGGCCTAACTCCGCCTTTCCCTTCCCCCAGACAGACGCATTAGGCGCAGCGCAAGTGCTTCCTGAAGACGTTTTCAGCTACAGTGAGATTTTTCGGGAAGCTTCATCACCCCTTCAGACAAACAGCTCCATGATGAGTAACCAAGGTGCAGAAGGTTGAGTCTCACTGGAGACTTCTTTAGTCCCACCACGCCTCTCTCTCTGGTGCTTTTACTGTTTGTCAGAAGGTTGCTGGACTGCATTTTGCCCACAGGCTAGGAAAATATGCCTTGCTTTCTTGTGATTTCCGTTACTTAAAGATTACAGATGAGAATTATGAGAAACCCCATAAAATGTAAACCGTTATTCTATTTTAACAGTTTCCATCGTCCTTTTTCCTCTTTATTGCCGTTTCTATAGTGCCGAGGTATAGAAAATGTTTGTGTGATAGGAGTTTATCTAAGGTAACATAAAAATAAATAAAAATAGGAACCATTTTTATCTATGGTTATGGCAGATATAGAAGATACGAAAAACATATCATCCTTTTGGGGATAATCATGTTTTTATCAATTAAATCAACTTTTTATTACTTTGAAACATATTTCTTGGTAGAAAGGAAATGAGATATTCTTTTGACTTAAAAAATTATGTGTCCTGCCTCCCAAAACTTAGGGTGACATTGCAAAGTACACACCTGACAAATTTCAGACTGAAAATGTTATGAAAAATTTATCTTGTGGGATAATGCTGGGTTTTACCTGGAGGCTTATCTTCCACTGTGGCAAGGATGATGACACGGCAACATTTTAAATGCATCTATATAGA